>JAOYMZ010036660.1:0-15782 GCA_025802335.1 Pinguicula primuliflora | reverse complement strand
AGTAGTTGCTCATTGTCGGATATTTGTTGTGCTGTAAGTATGAGTATACTTGTTGGTTGTGAGTATTAGGGAAAGTTAGGGCCAAATTTATAGAATAGGCACCGGTCTTCGAAAGACCAGTGCCTATAGACACCGGTCTTCGGGTGACCGGTATGTTTCTTTTCCGCGTAATGATACATACCGTTCATCGGAATGAGTGACCGTTCCCACCAATGAATCCACCGATCTTCGGAAGACCAGTATCTTCTTAATTACGCTGATTAGCGATTTTAATTATTACCGGTCTTCCGAAGACCGGTGTCTCTATATACCGGTCTTCGAAAGACCGGTGAGTGACATATCCAAAAATTAGCCACTATTTTGTGGCAAATAAAAAAAATTTCCTAATATTCTGGCTGTTTAAATCCAACGGCCAGTCCGACACATAGGCCCGGTGTGCAGTGTCCTGCATCGGAAAAATTCCGATGAGTTCGGGTCATGCTGGAATTCTATCGACAGGGCGGGGAAGGATGAGTGTGATGTCGTCATAGATCAGAAGTTTTTGGGTGAAGAGAATTCTTCTGGGCGGCGTGAGCCGTCAACAACATTCTGGCATATTCCACCTTTCCACCGAAGTTGGGCCTAAATTGGAGAGTGAAAAATATCCTGCTAGGCCTAGGAGCATTAAAGGGCGAGTAGTGTGGTTGGATCAGGAAATAGAAAGAATAAGTGGGAAGAAATTATTTTAAATGGGCTCAAATAATTTGGCAATGTTTGTTTTGGTAAGTTTGATGATGATTTATTGTATGTTTTGATTAGTCGTCATTCTAATCGGGTGAGTAAGTAAATTTTTGATTGTGGAACTACTGACACGATGATTTATGATCTCTTGGATATGCATATAATCTATTGAATCCCTGTTCACTCTCGACTTATCCAAAAATTTGGTTGCATCAAATATTGTTGTCTGGACTACGGTAAGCCAACACAAATTATCTCTTGCTGTTTTTTTCTGAATAAATGATTGATATAAGGATTTGGGATGTGTGTGTTTTTTTTAAAAAAAGAGTATTAATAGTGAGTCTCCACTTACCCCCTCATGACTCGAACCCTCGACCTATTGGTCAAAGGTGAAGCGTCTTACCAACTAAGCTGCACTTCGTTGTCAATTTGGGGGGTGTTGTTTGCTTGCAGTGAATGTAAGTTTCATGTTAAAGTTTGTGGAGCAATTCTGTACTTGAATATTTTTGGAGTTTCCATTTGGGTATATAATTTCCTCGTCCATAAGTATGATGTGAGTACAAATTTGTAACCTTTATCAATACAAAAATTTTTATTTCGACTTTGAAAAGTTTTGGGTATGCACTAATTGGTCTCAATGCTTATGTAAAACAGGGTTGTTTAAAAGTCAGTTAGTTGAGATAATTGTTTAAATATGGCACACACATTGCCATCATCTTTCCAAAATTATGACCTTTGCATACTTTATTAAGAAAATATGTGTCTTAACTGTCAGTTATATTATCTATAGGTATGAAATCAGAAATTTTCTGCTAACGGACGGTATAACCCGGACACGTGCCCTTACAACCCGAATTCTAATCCTGACCGTCCCCTATTAATCCGACGGTCCGGATTTAAAGCATCTTAAAAACTATGTAATCTAATCTTGATCGTCGGATCAATAGTGGACAATCAGAATTAAAATTCGGGTTGTAAAGGCGCTTGTTCAGGATATATCGTCCAGCATTTGAAAATTTTTCGGTATGAAATACTCTAGAAGGGAAAGAGGGAGAACGAGTCACTGAAATATTCATCTTGAGGATTTTGACAAAAGTTTTTGTTATCTTGCCATATTTCATTCTCAAAGTCAGAGAATGGTCGAGCTTTCTTGAATTTCTATAAAATTGATCGGTATCTACTATCTGACTCATGGATGGAAAGATGACCAATGGTTTATCAGTATGCACTGGAAAGAGGTCTTTCAGACCATTGTCCTATCCTACTAAAAGAAGAGCATGTAAACTGGGTCCCAAAGGCTTTCACGACCATCCACGCTTGGTGTGAGGTTCCTGAGTTCAGAGGCTATGTACAAAAGTTATGGGAAGAGATAAAGTTAACATGAACGAGGCTTATATCCTCCACCATAAGCTGCAGATTCTCAGAGAAAAGCTAAAGCTCTGGAATGCTACAGTTTATGGAAATGTGGATAAAAATCTAGATAGATTGCAGAAGGAGATTGGAGTATATGATTTGATAGCAGAAGATAGAATTCCGTCTGATGCGGAGAATAATGAAAAAATCTTGTTAAGTGTTGAGCTGAGTAAAGCGTTAACAAGCAAGGAAAGTCTACTCTTCCAAAAATCTAGATCTAAATGGATTAGAGAAGGAGATGGAAACCATAAATATTTCAATGCTAGAGTAAAGAATAACAGGACGAGAAACTTTATCAGAGGATTGATGATTCATGGCAGATGGTGTGAAGAAGTGGCATACGTGAAACATGAAATAAATCGCATTTTCAAAAGCACTATGAGGAAGAAGACTGGTTTAAACCTACACTGGATATACAGCCAGAAAAAAGTTTGTCAGGTGAAGAAAACAACACCCTAAAAGCAATGTTCAGTGAAGAGGAATTTAAAGCAGCTGTTTGGAGTTGTTCTCGGATGAAAAGTCCAGATCCTGACAGATTTAATTTCTAATTTATGCAGCAATTTTGGGATATTGTTAAAGAGGATTTCATAAATTTTATTCTGGAATTCCACGAGTCTCCTCACTTATCTGAAGGTATGACAAGTACTTGGATCACTCTTGCTCCATAAATTGATAATCCATTGAAACTGGATCAGTATCGCCCTATCTCCCTTGTTGGACGTGCTTATAAGATCCGAGAAAAACTGTTAGCAAATTGTATGAGTGAAATAATGGGAAAAATTATTGAAAAAAGCAGACAGGTTTCATGAAGGACCGACAGATTCTTGATTGGTTGCTAATTGCAAATGAAGTGATATATTCATACAAAAAGAGTAAGAAACAGCTGTTGCTGTTTAAAGTAGATTTCACTAAAGCCTTTGATTGTGTCAGTTGAAAATATCTCTTTGCAATGCTCCGAAAGTTTGGTTTTTGTGAATTATGAATGAAATGGATAGAAGACTGTGTCTCTTCAGCTCATGATGCGGTGCTAGTGAATGGCAGTAGCTCAGGAGAGTTTAATCTGAGGAGGGGGCTACGTTAGGGGGAACCTCTTTCTCCTCTACTTTTTTTTGGTACCAAAATTGAAACCCTTGACATCATCCACCCACCCCACACTCACACACACACACACACACCACTAGGTCAAGGTCATCTTGGTAATCTTTCCCCTCTGTTGTTTCGGATTGTTGTAGCGGGAAAGGAATCTTGTTTAAACAAGCTCAAACTCTGAACATTCTGAGAAGGGTAGTGATTGGTGACGTTCATATAACTTACTTGCAATATGCAAACGATATTCTTCTGCTAGCTGAAAGTAACACTGAGAATGTCTTGGCAATCAAAAGTGTTCTGCAGATATTTGAGCTGATCAGTGGCGTAGCTGTGAATTTCAGTAAGAGCAGTATGTATGGGCAGAACGCAAATGAAGTATTACTGAATGATTCGTCTGAAAAAATGCACTGTGAGATAGTTGAGCTTCCCTTTATACACTTGGGATTGTCTATAGGAGACACTCCTAGGAGGAGCAGAAAGTGGGAGCCCTCGATCAATGAGCTCAAAAACAAGATTGCAAAATTGGATTCCAGATTCTTGAACTTTGCTGGAAGGTTGACTCTCATCAAATCTTCCTTGTTGAGTTTACTAGTTTATCATATGTCGTTATACAGGATGCCAAAAATTGTTTCACTGAACATCACAAAGCTACTGAGTAATTTCCTCTGGCGAAACTCTAGTTCTAGAAACAGGCCTATAAAGTGGATCAAATGGAAAATCTTGTGTCTTGAATTGAAAACAGGTGGACTTGGGATCCGAGATACTGAAGCTATGAATGGTTAGCTGCTAGCGAACTGGTTGTGGCGCTTGAGGAATGAGCTGAGCAGTTTATTGTTGACTATCATACGGGTAAAGTACTTGAGAAATGAAGCTAAAGGTATGGATTTCACCCTATTGACTACACCGGATGGAGCTTCAGAATCTGGGCAGACATATGGAATGTTGCAGTAACTGAAAGCTGGTTTCATAATAGCTTAAAATTTCAGATTGGAGATGGGTTGCAAGCCTCATTTTGGACAACAGATTGGACATAAAGGGGTAGTCTTGCAGTGAGATATTCAGACTTATATAAGCTCTCAACATGTAAAACAATATCAGTTGAGGAGCTCGTACCTGAACATGAGCAGCTGGATTTATGGAAACACACTTTTTGATGTCCATTAAGGGACTGAGAGAATAGACGGCTGCAGGAGATGTTAACTTCAATAAGTACCCACACTTCTTCATAAATATCGTAAATCTCCCAAACCATGTCATGGGTGACTGCTTCAAACCATATAATGCCTTGCGTAGTTTGCACACTTCATGGGAACGAAACTCAGTAGAAAAATTAGGCGAAGAGACATATACACCTCCTCAGATAGGTCTCCGTGAAGGAAGGTGTTCTTCATATCAAACTGGTGTAGATGCCAATCTAGATTTGTGGCCAACAAGAACAAGACCCAAACTGTGTCGAGTTTGGCCACTGGAGAGAAAGTCTGTGAATAGTCCACACCGTACGTCTGAGTATTCCCTTTTGCTACCAATCTAACCTTGAATCTCTCGATCGAACCATCAGCTTTGGGTTTAATAGTATACACCAATCTTCACCCAACAGGTTTCTTTCCGGGAGGTAAGTCACATTTCCTACAGGTTTCATTCTTCTTTAGGGCATCCATCTCAACCTCCATAGCATGCTTCCATTCCGGAATCTCCAAGACTTCTTTCTCATTTTTAGGAATATCCTCACTGTATACTACAACCGAGAAAGCACGGGCAGATGCAGACATACTCTCCCTGATGATATCAGCAATGGGATACCTGTTGGTCTTGGGGTCATGTTCTGGAGTAAAATGCTTTCAGGGAACTCCTCGAGTAGAGCAATCAGGTAGGACTCGAACAGGAGTCACCGGAGATCCAGCATCATGGTCAGAAGGCACAATATCCAAAGAAGCTGGATCAGAAGGCATAATATCCAAAGACACTGGATCAGGGGACAGTGTAATTACCTGAACATTCGTCGAAGGTGACCCTTGAGGTTGCACTGCTAGGTCTGACTGTACTATGTCGCCAGAGTAATCCAACGTGGGCGGTATACTCGTATCATGTGGCTCAGGTAGCTCCCGTGCGGGAGGCACATGAGATGATGTGGATGAGAGTTGGGGTGGAGTAGAAGAGAGGGGCATGTGAGGTACACCCGGAGAAGGGGGCATCTCACTGATGGAAGGGCTCAACCAATCCAGTGCGTCAACATCTTCATGTATCTCCCCCTGACGACTGGATTGGGTAGGTGCATGATAGAAATATTCGGTCTCCACAGAGTCACAATCCATGGTGATAAAGAGTCGCCGAGTAAGGGGGTTATAACAACGATACCCCTTTTGGGAGGTTCCATAACCCACAAAAATACATTTTTCAGCACAAGGGTCGAATTTCGACTTGTTCACCTTGGGAGCGTGGATATATACAGAGCATCCAAATATCCTCGGAGTGAGAGTCAAAGGAGGTGATACCATCGAAAGTTCAGATCGGACCTGGATGGGGGTTCTGAACTTCAAGATTTGAGTGGGAAGCCAGTTGGCTAGATATGTGGCGGTAGACGCTGCTTCTGGCCAAAAATCCTATGGAACTCTTGACTCAAACATAAGTGCCCTAGTAATCTCAAGAAGAAAGCGATTTTTTCTTTCTGCGACACCATTTTGTTGTGGGGAATAAGAGCAAGTGGTTTGGTGTACCATCTCATTCTGAGAACAAAAATCACGCATTCTTTGATTCTCCCCATTATCGGAATGAAGAATCTGGATTTTGGTCTTGAACGGAGTGAAAATCATATGATAAAATGTGGAAAATTTCTCAAACACTTCAGATTTATGACGAAGAAAGTAAATCCAAGTCATTCTAGAACAATCATCAATAAATAGTACGAAATAACGAAATCCTTGTCCTCCAACCAAAGGAGCAGGGCCCCAAACATCAGATGTATCAATGAGAAAATATTAGCCACACGAGTATTCGAAATTGGAAATAAATGTCGATGACTTTTTAGCTAAAATGCAAGTATCGCAAGTTAAGGGGGTATTAGAAGCTTGAGGAAATAACTGACGAAGGTATCTGTAAGATGGGTGACCAAAATGTCAGCGCCACAACCAACTTTGAGATTGGGTAGATCCATGAGTCAAGAGAGTCCTTCCCGGCATCGAATCCACTTCATCAACATAGTACAGACCATTCCTCTCAGTGCCACACCCAAGTATCCTCCTCGAATGATCATCACAACACAGTTTAGTTCCTTTGATACATGACTGATAGATAACAGTTTATTGAATAAGGACGGCACATATAGGAAATTGAACAAACGAATAGAGGAGGAGATATCAATAATACCCGCCCCTTTTATAGGGGCGAATTCTCCATTAGCTGTCTGTACGACTTTTTTCTTCGAATCCTGCATAGTTATAATATCCGATAACTAATACGTGATTGTGTCGGTAGCTCCACAATCAAAAATCCATTGCCCATTTTTTCCATTATTGGATCGTGCGGCAACGTTCACGAACCCAACTGAATTTCTGGGCCTGGGCTCGTCTCCTGAATTTCCTTCCGATAAATCTATAATTTTGGGCCCAACAAAATTCGGCCTGGATTTAGAGTCCATAATAAAAAACCTCTTACCATCAACATTTAAATCTGACCCGAAATCTGGCCTAGAACGTGCATTTTCTGGCCCACAACAATCTGGCCTAATTTTCTCATCCTCGCTCAAAATAAACTCGTCAATATAATCACCAAAATATCCTTCGCGAAAGAAACGTGCATCAGACAGAATTGATGGACATTTATGTAACTTCACAGAATAAATTCTCTTCTTGTCTGGCGAGCCAGCAGCCAGGTCATTCCCTTTTTCACCTCCGGTTGCAATGGCACCCAATTTTCTGTCATCTCCGAACCCTAGATTCGCGACGGAGACATTGTTGGTGGCGATAACTGTTTTTGGCAAATTTTCGTCGACAACAGCGGCCGCTCCTCGTCCCTTTTTCGAGTAACCGTTATATTTGTAGCATTCGATCTTTGTATGTCCGGGAATGTTGCAGTAATTGTAGCGAATTCCTTTCCCTCGAAATGATGAAGTCGCCGTTCCACGGCCTTCTAATTGATATTTGCCTGACCATTTGGGCTGAAACTATGTGTTTCTGACTCTTGGTCGGAAGTTTCGCCCCTGATTGTCCTGAATCGTGAGTCCTGTTCCGATGCCCGATGATGGGTTGGGTAAATCGGAGGTTGTCGTAGAATTCATGATAATTTTTTGTGTGGCCTCCCACCGAACCGTCGCGTAAGCCCCCTTCACTGAGGACAAGGGACTGAATTTCAGCAAGTCCCGTATAATTGGTTCATAGGTGTCGTTCAGCCTAGCAAGAAACCTGAATAGTCGATGTTCATCTTGAATCTGATTGAATGTGTAAATATCTTTGACTATCGCCATCGGATTGGGTCGTTTTCGGTCAATCTCTAGCCACAGAGATGAGCATTGCCCGTAGATATCCTTGATTGTCGCTGTCCCTTGCTTCAATCGGTCGGCCCTCGTAATCAGATCATAGATCCGGAGGCTGTCCTCCCCCACAGTAAATGTTCTCTTAAGAATTTTTCAAAGTTCATACGCATTCGGATAATGTGCATATTTCTGTACTAGTTTCTTCTCCACAGATCTCGTGATCCAGCCAAAAACCTGTGAATCCTGCTCTCTCCACTTTGAGTAGATCTGATACTTCCGGGGCATTCGCCTCCTCGGTTATGTATTGAATACGGTCGCGTCCCACGATGTATACTTCCATAAGTCTGGCCCAAAGGATGTAATTATGATCGTCCAGTTTGGATTCAATTGCAGAATGATTCTGCTGTTCCTCTGACTCTGTCGTCACGGAGGATGATGAGGAAGCATCCTTTGATTTTTGCTTCATGAACAGTTGAAACTATTCGAACTGTGTGGCTAAATCACCACTCTGGTCTGCTAGCACTGGGAGTTTGTCTCCCATGGTGCACTCTTCACTGGAAAAATGAGGGATAACCTTAGTTAGATAACGAAAAACAGGAAATATCCTGCTCCGATACTATATTACGCGGAACTATATGCAGAATTGTAAATAACACGAATATTTATGTGGTTAAGCAATATCCTACTCTACTGGAAGAGCTCTTCCTATTTTGTGTTTTTCTCTAATGTTTTTCATTCTTCTTGATACACGGTTTTATAGAGTTTACAAGATCTTCTAGATCCCCTACCAATAAGGAACGTAATCCCTATAAATTAGGGATCACACAATATGGAAAGAATTTGGTCAAATCCTTTCTATGATGCAAAGTATTATCATCAATTTTCAGGACTGATCCAAAATGAGGCCATATCCACCTGAGGTTCCATTCATTCTAACATACGAAAGGAACACCACTAATTCGAATCCATACTTTTCTTCTCTGTATTTCCACATCAATTAGTAGATGAGTGATTGTTGCATATGTAAATTCGTACTCATACTTTTCTCGTATGTATAACCTAATTTATAAGCAACAATCACTTATTGAATTTGTCATCGGAGATAGTGAAGGATTTGATGGGATAAAGTGTTTCCCGGCACTGGTTGGAGGGTTTTACGGAATTTGGAAGAATGAATTTGTCGCCGGAGTAAAAGAAAGGAGAGTGTTAAATACAAAATTAAGGGTCAAAAAACGACGTCATTTTATTAAAAAAATTATATTTTATAACATAAAACGAAGGCATCATTTACTTAATTTTCTATAAAGAATTAAGTAATTACATAATTTCACGGGAAGAAAAGCTACAAAATTTTGTGTCCCTAACGAGCAGCCCATCGCATGGTGAAACATCAACTTCGGTCGGTTCCCTTGAGCTGCGATTCAAATGCAGGCTCCCGCCACCCTGCAAAAATGTCTGTTTCTCTTGAACTCTTCCTCTTCGCTTAGACAGGTCTTCCAGGTTCACGCCCAGATACTAGTGTCAGGACTGCACAGCGATATCTGCATTACGGATGAGATCATTCGGCGTTGTATTTCGGATTCTCACGGGACAACTAATGCCGAGGCTCGATTGCACCATGCTCGCAACGTTGTTAAATTTTCTCAACAAGTGGACACCTCTCATTGGAACAAAGTGATAAGGGCCTTTGCTACATCTAATACCGTCTCTAAAAGAGAAACGGTTTTGGTTTACCTTGATATGCGGCGATCTGGATGTATACCCGACAAGCATACCCTCCCTATTGTAGTAACTGTGTGCTCTTCATTTTTGGGGTTAATCAAGGGGAGACAGATACACTGTGATGCGGTAAAGCATGGGTTGGATTTCAATATATATGTTCAGAATACACTCATTAATTTGTATGGATCATGTAAGAAAATAGTCGATGCGTATAAAGTGTTCGATCAAATGACTGAAAGAACTACCGTCTCCTGGAACTCAATAATATCGGCGGCTGTGGAGTGTTCTTGGTTCTATGATTCGATAGAGCTTTTTGTTCAGATGAGGAGCTCCGGTTGTGAAACAAATGAAACTGCTATGGTGATTATGCTTTCTGTTTGCGCAAGGCTCGGTAGCTTGAGCCTCGGGAAGTCGATCCATTCTCAAGCGATTGAAAATGGCATGGTACTGAATTGTTACTTGGGAACTGCTCTGGTTGATATGTATGGAAAATGTGGACAAGTTGACTACTCCAGCTTAATCTTTTATAGAATGGTAGACAGGAATGTGTGGACATGGAGTGCCATGATTCTTGGGTTTGCGCAGCATGGCTTTACTAGACATGCCCTTCAACTGTTTAACGAGATGAAAAAAAGTTCTATCAAGCCCAATCACGTGATCTTTCTTGGAGTTCTTTGTGCTTGTAATCATGTCGGGATGGTGGAGCTCGGGAAACATTATTTCAGTGAGATGGTGCAAGTACATGGTATCAAGCCTTTCATGGTAAATTTTTGCTCCATGGTGGATGTATTGGGCCGGGCCGGTCGTCTTGAAGAAGCTTACGCCTATGTGATGAGCATGCCTGTTAAGGCTGATGGTGTCGTGTGGAGGTCGTTGCTCAGTGCTTGCAACACTCATGATGCTAATGACGCCAAAGGGATCGGCCAAAAGGTAAGACAGAAGCTCATTGAAATAGAGCCGAACAGAAGCGGGAATTTAGTAATGGTTGCGAATAATTATGCTGAAGTGGGACTGTGGGAGAAAGCAGCACATATAAGGAACAGAATGAGGGACAGAGGGTTAAAGAAGATAGCCGGAGAGAGCTGCATTGGTGTAGCAGGGTCTCTCTTTAGATTCTGTTCAGGGGATATTAGTTCATGTATAGAGTCTGAGGATTTAATGTTGATATTAAATACACTAAGTTTGCACGCAAGGATGATGGAATTTGAATGAAGATTCTCTCCAATTTCTGATAATCCTGGAAACAAGATTCCATTTGTTGATAACTAAACTCCCTCAGCATCAATGCATATCTGATATGATTTTATCAGAGAGAAGTACCCCTAGTTTTCGATCACACATGTTTGGCAATTATCACGCAAGAAGCTACATAACTTGAGGTTAAAGTTAGTTATCATTTACAACGAGGTGCAACTTAGTTGGTAAGACGTTTTACGAAGGATCGAGTCATGAGGATGTAAGTGGAACCACTATTGATCCTCTTTGAAAAAAAAAAAGGATTAGTTATCCTTTCATTAGCAGCTATGCCCAAGCTAGGCCTCAGGATCAGGTCCCATTGTGTAACTAGACATAATTACAATAAAAACTGTGATGTTTTCACATCCTGCAGCAGCAGAATCCTAGGAAAGCAAGTGCAAAGATGAGTAAAAAAAATTCCTTTCATACTCCAACAATGTCTACTGTACTACATGTCTGAACTCAGCAATAATCTCTCTCAGAGATGTGTAAGTACCTACAACAAGAATAAACAAACCTAACAACAGGATGCCCCATATGGTGATCAGTTCAAGGCCAAATCGCCTATTAATGCCTGAGATCTTCAAGAAGCACAAGGAAGGAAGAATAATGGAAGCTGACACGCTCAGAAATCATGAGGAATCCGAAGAATGGGATGGACAGGGCTATGATAATGGTACTTATTACCAAACAACTCCGAATGAGCATGCTAAGTCTTCTGTTGGGGTGGGTCAGAAAAGCACTTTCAAGAGCACTGACAATTGGTTTCACCATCAAAGCGTATTTAGCCAACGGGTTCACGAGGGTGGTGTAGATTGCAACTCGAGAGCTAATCTTAGCGATTGGAAGATTCAATGTGATCTGAGATTCTATATGCGGCCCAAACATAAGGTATCCGAGGATTGCCACCGACGCATAGCTCATTGTGCAAATGAGAAAGCATACCAGCAAGACCTGCAAGTGGAGTTGAAACTGATAAACATTTGCCGCATTGGTAAAAGATAACACATAGAGTTGTGGAGACAATAATTACCTTACAGAACTTCTTTTGGTGTTTCATTGAAGTGTATAAGGTGGGGAAAACCGGATGAGCACAGTAACAGAAGGCATAAAGGCTAACAGCAGTGGGAATGCCTTGGAAATTTAAAGCTGTGCCCTTTTCATGAAATCCTATGCTATCAAATGCCCCGGCCCAAAAAATAGAACCAATGAGGATGAAAGAAGCTGCAACTCCACTAGCAGAAATGTATGAGAAAATATTCATGCTGTTCAGCCAAACGGCAGGCAGCATAATAAGGCCTACAAGAACAACGAGGGTCTGTTTTCCAGTTATGTGGAGCCCGGCGGTTTCATACCACATATTTGGAAACAGGTTATGCAAATTATCTCCTTCTAGAATCAAGAAACCTGTTGCCACCATATATAATTCAACATTCATCACTAAGGATACAAGTGCCTTGCCTTTGGCTCCGAATGCTCGGTAACCAATATCGGGATAACTTCGTATGCTTGAGCCCATATCCATGCATTTTTGGATTATCATGTCTGTGTAGAATATACAGCCAGCAATGAGGAAGAAGAGCGCCAAGCTCACCCATCCTCCAGATGCCAGTGCATATGGTACTCACAGAACGCCAACACCTGGGCAGAATCAAAAGTAGTGATACAATACAATGTTATTCTACATCACTTGAAAATATGTTTGAACTTACAGTATCATTGATTATAAAGTCATGAGTATGGTTCCACAGAGACTGGTAGTAGAGATTATAAAACCATTACCAATAATGCTAAACTTACATAATTTTTCATATATAATTAAATACAACCAATGAAATGTTGACACATGTTATGATATGACACCCAATCACATACTAAACAAATGTGTTAAAACCTAAAAAACCCCCAATTATAATAATAACGGTTAACATGTTATTGGTCATACATAATTATGTGTGAAAAAATTATATATGTGTATCATTATCCATATTTTATTGCTAGAATGCCACCAAACAGATGAGATAACCGAACCACTCCATGGAGGGAACTAATGTATCCATGGAAGAGAAGAGTTCATCACCAGAAATTGTGCATTTAGCTCGAATGTCCAAGATAAGTTTCAATTTATTCCAAGATAGTTTACTGTTTTCAAATATTTTAAACCCGTTACTTCGTCCACGAATAATTCATTCGAAAAATTGACCACGAATCACAACCATAGCTTAGCTAGATAAAATTCTTTTGTTGGGCCTGACCACCCAAGATTAGGCCTGACCAAATTCTTTTGTTGGGACTTTAACTCGAGACCTCTTGGTCTTTTGAGGATAGCTAGCATTGAGCTTAGAGTTTGAGATATAAAATCGAATCCCGCGTACAAAAATCAGAGATTTGGAAAATAACTCATCAAAGCAGAAATATTAAAAAAAATAAAAAAAATTGAACTTGGCGGCAGCCCAGATCCAGCAATGCAATCCTCCATTTATAAAAATGGCACCCCAAATGAAAGCCTTCATGCAACTGTCGACAGACCTGATAAAGCATTTATCCCATTGAAGCATGTTTTGAAGAACGAAGTGGATCCCGCAACAGAGAATGACGACAATCAGAGCGGTGGCACTCAATATCATCCAAGAGCGATATCACAACGTCGGCGCTCCCGTCCTCTGTGTTTGGTTTCATCGGAATACTTGTGTTTATAATGTATATAGAGGAGGTCTGGACTAGACTGGACTCGGTGTTCAGTAGGCGCACCGCAGCTGTGTGCTGTCTTATGATTTTGTCGAACACGTACACATCATTGCATGTTTGCCGTATTTATAGCCAGCTGTGTGCTGGATCCCCAATTTCTTATTATATAATTTTCAATAATATATATTAATAATTAATTATATTTAAAAGATATAAATAAAGATTAATATGATATCTTGCATAATAACATCATTATTAATTTGTCAAAAAATATTATTTTCAATAAAAGTAACTAAATAAATCGTTAATCAATTAGATACCAACAAAGTAAATCGATATTTCTCTCAAAAATCTAGAGTTTAGTTCTATCAGTAGATAGTCCAGAACAACATAGTACAACTCAGTCTAATAATGAAACAAATTAGGATTTGTCGAAAATGTTAAAGATATAAAGGGACAATTGTCTCATACCGGTTAGGAAAACTAAGATTTACTAGTATAAATAGGAATTGTGAGGAGAACCTATCACCTTGGGCTCAAGGTTTTAATGGTGACACCCACATTTCTACCAAATTAACCCTGCACGCACACCTGCATACACGAGACCAGTTGTTCCTGGGCTCGATTTATTCAAAACCCGTTGACCCGAGTGTGGTGGGCCGGGTGGGCCGTTGACTCGCATTTAGAGTCGGCCCAGTTTATATAAAAATTTATCATGGTATTAAAGCCAATAATGGTCTAACGACCGGATGGCCTGTATACGCTTCCGCTCTTCTTCGATGTGTGATGTTCAAGTCCGACAGGGCTTGCCTAATCGGGCTTAAGGGGGAGTGTTAAAGATATAAAGGGACAATTATCCCATACCGATTCGGAGAACTAAGATTTACTAGTATAAATAGGAATTGTAGGGAGAACCTATAACCTTGGGCTCATACATACACGAGATACAATTATCCCTAAACACCCACATTCCTACCAAATTAACCCCGCACGCACACCTGCATACACGAGACACAGTGGTCCCAGGGCTCGATTTATTCAAAGCCTATTGACCCGAGTGTGATGGGCCGGGTGGACCGTTGACTCGCATTTAGAGCCGATCCAATTTATATAAAAATTTATCAGAAAATAGATAAGAGAACGCAAAAGAAGTTGAAAACAAGAAAAATAAACGATAGAAGGAATAGAATTTAGAGTTTCAACTATCTTTTATAATATTTATTTAAAAAATATATATAATATGAATTAATTTTTTTCAATGAACAAAGTACAAAAGGTCATTTGGAGCTTGGAAAAGAGAACAAACACTACTATTAAATACCACACGATGGAATGTACGGACTACCCATATATTGATGGAACAGAGAAAAAAACACAGCAGGGACCAGGAAATGTTCACTGTCCATTATTTTTAGGATTTCCAAAAAAAAAATTTGGGTGGGGAGGGTGCATTTGCCCACCTCAGGTATTCTCTGGATCCGCTCGTTTACTTGTATATACTTTATTAACATTATTTGTAAATATTATGATGTGAGAACAATCACAGCTACAAACTTTATTATTTATATTTATTTATTTTATTTTAGTCGTGACTATAATGTTTGCCACATTAGAATATTTACAAATGCTGTCAATAAATTAAAATGTGTAAAAATATCATTTTTCTAAGAAGGTGACTTAGATAACAAATAGGTATGAGTTAAAGAAAAAAAATTAAGGATAAACATCGGATATATATATTTAAAATTAGGAATTAATCAAATCATTTCTCTTGAAAACATTAAAAATCAGTTCTTTCATTTATTTACCTCAAAAATATATTAATGATTTTTTTATAAGTATATGAATGAATCGTTAGAACCATTTCTTTAGTGGAATTTATATGTCCCTCAAATACTATATTATTCCTCTCCATTTTAAATACATTGTCATCTTTCTTTACCAAAATTGATAACACCGTGGAAAGCCTATACACAAGAGATCGAAAACACCAACTTTGATGGAATTCCAATGACTTCATCATCACTAATTTCATTACACTTTTTCTCATTAGGCTAAGTAATTCATTAGTTATTAATTATGGTTTAGAACTAAATGAAAATGGGGTTTTTGGTCTCTTGCGTATATGATTTCCAATAGTGACGGATTTCGGTAACATTTGATAAAAATATTTGGAATTAAAATGAAGATTAACAATATGAATATTTGATGGGCTATATATTTGTCTCCATTCTTATAAGAATAAACCACATGTTATCCGAGAAATGATACACAACACGAATTCGTGAAGCGCACCCTCTTACATTCATTTATGTGGGGCCGTGTGCTCTACTTTGTATTTCGTATGTGTCTTGCTTAGGGTTGTAAATGAACAGAGCCGCTCGCGAACAAGCTCGAGTTCGGCTCGATAAAAGCTCGTTCGTTCGGCTCGAAAACCTTAACGAGC
>JAOYMZ010036649.1:0-15783 GCA_025802335.1 Pinguicula primuliflora | reverse complement strand
TACAAAACGACACCCATTTTTAAAGCAATACACATAAAACGACATTAAGTATTGCACTATGTATAAAACCACTATGTATGCCTAGACTTATTCATAAATCTATATGACTGTAAACAGATGGAACCGTGAAACCTTTGTTGTTGTCCAAAGGTATGCAATGGAGGATGTGACGGAGGTCAACGATGGCGAACTCCCCAAAATTTGCTAAAATTTCTTTGGCTTCTCTCCCTGCAACAACAAAAGCAAAAAATTTCTTCGGCTTCTCTAAACTTGCCGCAAAATCCACCCGCAGATGAGTTGCACTAAGAAGGCAACATTTATTGCCGTTCAGATCTTAATCCACGAAGAAACGAACGAATGAGTGGTTGCAATCGATCAAAAAACTGAAACAATAGAAAAGCGATAGATGAAGAGCGTTTGGAAATGGTAGCCGTGAGGAGATGTATCGGTTCGAAGGGACGCCAGGACGATCGAAGGTGTTCGAGGACGAAGAAGTTTGGAGGAAAAAGCGATGTTTGGGGAGAGTAGGTCTTGGTGTGAGATGCACGCGTTTTTAAAAAAAAATCAGAGTTAAAAGCTATTTACACCATTGTACTATACATATTGATCAACTTGCAATCCTATAATTTCAAAAGAATCAATTTATCCCCTTGTACTTTTATAAAAAGACCATCCACCCCATCAATATATTTTTATCTTATTATTTTTTTACTAATGACCAAATTGCCCTTTATTTTTTTAATGATCTTTTACTTAAACCTGAGATAAAAAAACAATTGAACCTATTTTCTCTCCGTTAATGATCTTTTACGTAAACCTGAGATAAAAATAATCTTCGCCGTGAATTTAATGAGCCCACGTGGAGGGTCTTTTGGTCATTAGTAAAAAAATAATAAGATAAAAAATATTTATGCGGTGGAGGATCTTTTTATGAAAGTATAGGTGGACAAATTGATTCTTTTGAAAGTACAAGAGCGTAAGTTGATCAATATGTGTAGTATAAGGGGGTAAATGGTCTTTCACTAAAAAAATCGAGCACATGAAAATTTGTGATTTTTTTTGCTAATAATTTAGTATTAGTATCGTTTAGTGAGACTACTTCTTATATGGATAATCAAGAATAATACAAAAGGAAGAAAAAATCATCTAAACTCAGCATTGGGAACTGAGAAGGATGAATCCAACACGTCTAGTACATCTAGCACATCCACATTCTCCTGTTCATGTTTCGCCCCCGCCGTGGGGAGCTGTCGGTACTCCGGCTCATCACCCAAATACTTGACTCTTCTTAGTTGGCTAATATGGGAGTCAAGTATGATGATGAGGACCAAGCATTAATGTTGCTTAGGTCGTTGCTTCCTTCATTCAAGCATGTACTTGTGACTCTTATCTATGGTAATAAGTCTCTGAAGTTAACGCAATTCTATGTGAAAAGAAGTATAAATTCTGAACGCCGAAGCCCTAATTGTCGCCGGACATCAATGGAACTCGACACTACTGGAACGGCTTCAATGGTGGCCCAAAAGGAAGTGGAGCAAAAACTTGAACCACCTGATATACCCGATGCGTGCCCGGAGGGGGTCAAGCCGCCCCAACCGGAGAAATCAGTGCTTCCATCTAAATCTTTTCGGGCTGCGCTCTCACCGGAATTGCCAGATGATAGCAGAGGCAAAAGCCCATTTGCCAAGTTTCCAATCCACATGTGTGAAGAGGATGTCCGACATACTGTTTTCCAGGGGAAACACTGTGTGGATTTCTCCTCAAAAGTGAATGAACTTATCAACCAGAATATGGCTTTCACGGTTTACATCAAACCGTTGAAACAGGTCACCAGTTACAAATTTTTGTATCAGAAACTCATCGCACTCTGGCAGTCGAAGGGTAAGTTCATCTCTTGGATATGGAGAGAGGGTATTATCTGGTTAAGCTCGACTATGAAGAAGATTACATGAAGGCATTATTCGACTGTCCTTATTCGATTGTCGGCCGCACGCTCAGCGTGCACCCATGGCACCCAAATTTCGATACTCGGACAGACCACCTCGACTCTGTGGCCTCTTGGGTAAGGATTCCAGGTTTGCCTCCTCAGTACTTCCAGGACCACTTACTCAGGGAGATTTCACTGCCAATTGAATCGTATCTACAAGCTGATTCTCACACGATTCAAGCGGAACGTGGGCTATTCGCTAGGATTGCTGCCCGCTTGGATTTTACTAAGCCTCTGGTGTCAAGTGTTATGGTGCAGGGTATAGAATATAAAATCTGCTATGAGGATCTTAACACAGTCTGCATTTTGTGTGGAATGTATGGACATCTGGCGGGAGCATGCTCTAAACGAGCGATCGGTACGGAGGAAGTCACTTTTCCAGCCCCGAGCCTTAGCCATGATGGCAATTCTTCTCGTAAGCCCACTGCCACACATGGCACAGAGTCCCCTAAGGAGCAGAAGGAGGCTTCAACTCCCACAGAGATACCTTGGATTATTGCTGAAAAAACAGGCGACTCTCGTAGCGAGGCATGGAGACCGCCACCTATCCAAGTAATAGAGGCCAGTCCCGCCCTTTTACTAACTCCCATTTTTGATGACTTAGCGGGACACTCAGATATTGCCGATGAACAAATACAGATTGATTCCACGTCACAGCGGGAAGCACCCCGTCTAGATCTGAAGTGGGGTATTTCAAGCCAGTTCGGATCCTTCTGGTGCCACCGTATCCAAATCCCAATCCACAATAGTAAAGAATCATGCCCAACGCACCAAAAGCAAGAAAACTTCGGCTACTCCATTCAACTATCGGCCCATGGGCTCACAGCCCCCGTCGAAGCACAAATTCACTGGTGAGCCTTCCTCTAGCACTCCGGCAAAGCCATGGACAGAGAGAATCATTCCTAAGGACTTTCATGCTATTAATCATGTATCATCCGGAGCTATTCCCATCTCTGCCCAAGCCCATAACCCCCCGCCAACCTTGTGCCTCCGTCTGCTCATACAGTGGTTATTCTCCCTCACTCGTTATCTCAATAGGCTGCAGATAGTAACGATGGACTCCAGCCAGATATTGTAACTAAAGGCAATTGGGCCAAAGGATGTCATGTGAGACGGCCAGATCCGAATGGTTCCTTGTTGGCCTCCATAACAGAACATGTGGAGGATCAGATGGACCAGCTGGATGACCCCCCTGACTTAGCTAGGACTAAACTAGAGGGTGATACGGAGATGCAGGAAATCGATAAGGAAGGAACTGCTTACTCAAGCCAAGGATATCCTCGGCTAACGATCAGTGGGTAGCCTACTCAAGCCCAGGATATCCTCGGGTAATCCGAAGTGTGCTGCTCCATAAGTCCCCTCCCCCATTGGTCTCTCACCCCCCATCTGTTTATATGGATTGCAGAATTTTATCTTGGAATGCTCAGGGGGTGAAAAATCCTAAGATTATTGGTGCTTTACGTACTCTGATTTCATCCCATTCATTAAGCCTAATTGTCATTCTGGAACCGAGGGTAAGTGGTTTCCAAGCAGATCAGATCATCTCCAGTTTGGGCTGCGGTTTCAGTAATTCTTTTAGAATTGAC
Organism: Pinguicula primuliflora; assembly: GCA_025802335.1. Lineage (NCBI taxonomy): Eukaryota > Viridiplantae > Streptophyta > Magnoliopsida > Lamiales > Lentibulariaceae > Pinguicula > Pinguicula primuliflora. Next base: position 12,210 of record JAOYMZ010036649.1, on the reverse strand, counting down.
GCCCAGGGCATCTCTGGTGAAATCTGGATGCTCTGGAAGAATTGTTTGCAAGTCAGGGTCCTGGATTACAACTGGTAGTTCATTCACGCAGCTATATCTGTTTCCTCTGGACCTGCTTTTCTGCTCACTGCAGTTTATGGTTCCCCCAACCCATCTATTCATCATGCTCTCTGGGGCTCTCTAGCTGCCTTGACCGACAAAACAACTCAACCTTGACTCCTGGTCGAGGACTTCAATGCTTACCTATCTTCGCAGGATAAAATGGGAGGTACTCATTCCACTGGATGCAACAATTTCCGAAATTGGGTGGAATACTCGTCGGTCACCCCAATTGAATTTCGTGGATCTCATTTTACTTGGCGTCGAGGAACCTGCCCTGAACGGCTGGATTGGTGTCTCGCATCGAAATCCTTTATTAAACTTTTTGACTGAGCGGTGGTCAATCATCTTCCCAGAATTGCTTCAGATCATTCTCCCCTTTACTTATCATGTAAACGGAAGGACGGGCTGCCTACTCCCAATCCCATATTTCGTTATCTTACAGCATGGGCACTACATAGAAAATGTCTTGGATGGCTAAGGGAGCACTGGTGGTCCGATCTCTCGTTGGTGGAGGCGTTGGAGGTTCTAGTTGTTTCTATTCCCGACTTCAAGTTCAACCAGTTTGGGGATATCTACAGGCAGAAAAGACAACTAACTAATAAGATCCCTGGATTGCAAAGGGCTATTACGACGAGACCATCTACCTTTCTTTGTGAGTTGGAGATTACTCTCCTGAAAGATTTGGAGGGAATTCTATCACGTGAGGAAGTATTATGCAAGCAGAACTGAAGATGTAGCTAGATCATGTTGGGTGACCGATCATCATCTTACTTTCATGCTATGCACCGCAATCGGAGGCAATCTGTCTATGGCTGCCGCATACAGTTATCGCCCAACATATGATCGTCGGAAAGGGAGGTTTTGCTCCTGGGGGTAACAAATTATTTCTCCAACATTTTTAGTGTTCAAAGTCATATACAAAATATGCCCTTAATTCCTTTCCCTCTGCGTGGGCGGTTCCCTCCAATTTCGGAGGACCTATATCGTGAGTTAAATAAAGCAGCGTACCCAGCCGAAATAAAGAAGGCTGTTTTTGACATGCACCCGGATAAAGTCCCGTGTCCGGATGGGTTCTCATGCAGTATCTTTCAGCATAATCGGGAGGTTATTTCTTGCTCGCTTACCCATTTTGTTTTGCAGGTCTTCTTGGATGGCGTAGTCCCGAAATCTGTGAATAAAAGGATGATTTCCCTCATGCCTAAAGTTTCCCACCCTGAGACCTTTGGACAATTTAGGCCGATTAGTCTCATTAATATCACGGCAAAAATTGTTACAAAGATACTTGCAAATCGGTTGAAACTGATCATGCTTGTTCTAATCTCGGCTAACCAGTCCAGTTTTGTGCAGGGTAGATCTATCAGTGACAATATTATTGCAGCGCAGGAGGCAATCCACACAATGAGGACCAGGAAAAACAAGAACCACTTTATGGCTATCAAAATTGACTTGGCAAAAGCTTTTGACAAAGTCGATTGGGTTTTTATAAAAGATACTTTGGCGGATGCTCGAATTCCAGTGCATCTATCATGAGTCATCATGTCATCGTTGGAAACTGGGGCGACCCAAGTCATTTGGGATGGAATCAGAGGTCCAGATTTTAAATTAAGATGTGATGTCCGACAAGGGATCCAATTTCCCCTTTCCTCTTCATCCGATGCATTGACCGGCTATCTCAGGCCATCAGAGAGGTGGTAGCCTTAGGAGTTTGGCATCCCCTAGCTTTCGGACGAAGTAAGTGGAGTCTCTCACTTATTATTTGCTGACGATTTGATCCTTTTTCAGAAGCTACCATTCGGCAGGCTGAAGTTATCAATGAGATCATGGTGGGATTTTCAAAATCATCGGGCCAAAAAATCAACCCAAGCAAATCCATCTTTTCGACGTCCCCGGGAATCAACCCTGGAATTGCCGTACAGATAGAGGTTGGCATCAAAAAAGTGGATGACCTAGGTGTATATCTAGGTGTGCCGATTATTCATGGGAGGATCACAGGAGATTCACGTGCTGGATCCCTTCAGAAAATGAGGAAAAGAGCTAGCATCTGGTCCCCAAGGCGTATTTCCCTAGCGGGAAGAGTTGAGCTATGCAGAACAGTTCTTAATGCAATACCTCTATATCAAATGCAAACAGTCTTATTGCCAGCTACTACCAAAGCAGCTATGGATAGAGAGGTCCTTCCCGTCCCTTGGGGAGGCTCATCTACTCAGAGGCCGCACTCCCTGGTGCGCTGGGATGTGGTTTGCCAGCCAAGGAAGAAAGGAGGGTTGGGTTTGAGAAGCTTTAAAGACTCAAACTCTACTTTCATGTTAAAGCTTGCTTGGGAATTATTTTCAGGAGCTCTTAAACTTTGGGTCTTTGGAAACATATACTTGGCCTCACGCCCAAACCATTTTGATCCAAGGCCCATTTCCCACAAGGCACGACCCGAAGCAATCCGAACAGGCTGCCATCCCGTTCAATCTACTCCGGCATCGACCCTTCTAGTCCACCCACCCGGAGATAGTCCATCGACGACCCTCGTCTATGGCGAGAAGGTCGACAACCCTGCCACTACGGGGTTGACGAGCTTCACGGCCATGATGCCTTTCGCTCGACCCTCCTCCCCGGTACAATCACACTGAAACATAATCAACGTCAAACGGCATGACAAATCTGACTACCGCTGGGCGTACTGTGACAATCCCTGATGCCATCCTTCACGATTCACCCTGAAGTCCGTCACTGCATTCATTCACGAGTACCACAGTTTCATCCATCTCTAATCACTTTGCACTGCATATCTTGCGTATTCAAAGGAACACAACAAGTCAAGGATAAATCAAACAAACGTTACTCAACCTTAGAACTTCATCGCTTCCTCAATCTACAACCAGCGTAGTTCCATCAAAACGTCAACATAATTCAGGAGCGAGCAATTAGTCTATTCATATTCGGTTTCTAACAGATCCTCATCATAACAAGAAACGAGCAACCCATCGATACTATTCCGTTTCTATCATATCTTTAACATAAATCAGAACGAAGATCAACCAATTCGTGTTCCACTTCTAACAGATCAGCAATCGAAAGAAAACAGAAACAATAACAGATCGATACTATTTCAACTTCCAACAGAACATTGATTCAAACCGACATTATGACAGAATATCAACATATGAGCTTACCAGAACTCTTCTCAACTAAAATCGACACAAGTTGGCTCGAGTTCATAATATAGCAAATTTTCAACATATAAGCATAACAGAAACCATCACAACCCCATTTAACGAAATCTCAGTTCATAACTAATACAGCCACAGAATCTCAAACATAATCACACCGGAAGTGCACCACAACTCGGTTTTCGACAAAAGACACCACACACATTTAACAAGACGAAAAACAGAGAGCTCAGGCCAACAGAATTATAAACGAGCCGGCCCAAGAAAAAGTCTGGGCTTCTGAATCAAATCCTTAAATCCCCTTTTTGGCCCGAATTATAAATAGGGAACCATCTTAATAATTAATCCCAATTACCTTCGAACCAAATAAATAATAAGGATAACTCAAAATTCTTTACTTTAAATTAAAGAATATTATGAATCTTTTTTCGTACCTTACATCCCTCCCCCCTTAATCACACGAAACTCCTTCCCTCAGGTGGGGGAACAAGTGTGGATGCGCCTCCCGAACCGTCTCTGTCGGCTCCCATGTAGATTCTGCCTCCGAGTAATTGCTCCATTGTACCATCACGTGAGGAATTATTCTCTTACACAGTTGTACCATATTGAAATATAATATCCTAACCGGTTCTTCTATTCGACTCATGTTCCCTTCAATGGAAAATCATTCCACTTCCAGCACTTCAGGCCACCACAGGCCAATCTCCAGGGGTTAGGGAACTCATCCCGCCCCTCCCACACCTTCTACCACTAAAGCCACCGAAACACCAACTCCTGCTGTTTTGCTAACGGAAACCTTGGGGTGCTGCTAGTAACAATTTAGATGACCAGAAGAAACAATCTTATTTTAAAAGAAACATGACCGTGATCAGACTATGCTCTAAATAAAAATGATTAGACCTTTCTACCCTTTTTTTTAGTACCTGACGAGAAATGACGATTTTGTAGTTGAAAGGCTTATCAATCTCCTAGCCACTCTCTGGTGATAAACTCAAGATTTAAAGCAAGGAAAACAATATAAGTGGCGGAATTAATTTTTGGAAGAAGTTTAAATATCCTAACATCAGTTATACACAGGGTAGCCCCACTATCCCCTTCTTAAAATGTGATGAGTGTGCAAAGAGTTTGGGCAGTAAAAAAAACCATCCCCTTGCAACAAACATTCAGATACCATACAAGCACTACCTCAATTCAAGAACTAATACATCTTATTTGCCTGACCACCATTGCCTGTCAGCACCTCAGCGTATCCACATCAAACCACAACAACCTAAACATCCACAACAGGCCCAGCCGTACACGCTTTAAATCTTGTCTCTACTCTCAACCATACATCAACTAACATGCTATTAATTCCACTCATGTGTGTAACTCCTACTCAAGTATTTAGCTTCTACTCATGTATTTAGCTTCTACTCATGCAGACAAGTCTCACACATCCTGCCCAAAAATACATGAAGTCCACAATCTGCTTGGCCGTATGATTTTGCCCCTAGACGGCCAGATCAAATCTTTTCGCTGCGCCCCTCATTACACTAAGAAGCACACAGTAGCCCAATCGTCACATGAAAGTATCAACATGTTTCTCACACATAGTCAAGTTGAAATCGAGAACTAAACATAGAATAGGCCGAAGACATAGTAATTAATATATCAAAGTAACTGTACCACATGTCCTGAAAGAATCAACGAAAATAGAAAGCTTGACCTCAACATAAACAACTGATTTTGCGTAAGGGAGAACACGAATCAAAATATTTGTGACAACTATTATCAGAGAATCAAATTAAATCCATGCGGAAAAACAGTTGTGTATTTAGTAAGAAAAATTTTCAAATCGCCTCGGTAACATAAGAGCCATTTTTCAGTTACGGAAATCAGTATAACACCAATGGAGAATTGACTCAGCTCCTGACCGGTTGTACACATCTCACACATACAGATTTAAACACGGCAACAACTTCTTTTGGTTCTCATCTAAAAATAATTCAAATCACAGAAGTGAATGCATATTGGAAACCCCCTTTTTATTCTGTTCGTTGCTTTCTTCAGTTACGGCTAAACAGCCTCGTCAAAACACAAATCGAAACTCAGTTCTTGTTGCACTTGGAGAAAGAAACTCAAAGCTCTGCTCATTTTGAAAATAACAGTAAAGCTTCTCTCTACAACTTTTAAAACCACACAAATCATAAGCACATGAGGAACCTTATGTTAGTGACCGAATGGCCTTGGAAGATGAAGAGTTGGAGGCCAAGGGAGGTGTACTCAACCTTGGGAAGGATTAAAACAAGTACAATGTATCAAGTTAGGTGCAAGGAATGAGGAATGAATAAACTAGACTATTGGTATTCTAAGTACTAGTATAAATAGGGATCTACCTTGTACTCTTTCATTATCTTGAATAAAGAAGTTATTTCTTAAGGAAAGGTCTTAGGAGAGTGTTGCATTCCTCTACAATTGAGTGCAAGGGTGATAATCTCCCCTTAGGAGATTAAGGTTACTAAAAGGAAGGTTGATCAAGCAAGGGAGGATCCTAACACCTTATCTTCGGTTTCAAAACAAAACTGTTGACCCATGAGACAAAATCACAGATCTGAATTACACAAGCATCACATAAATTCAAACTCTAACGAATAACCTTAGCACAAAATCTCTAACATCCATTCACAGATTTATCAGCTAGTCACGCAAGGAATCTCGCACCCACGAAACAAAACCTAGCAAAACTAGATTAACTAAAACCCCATTCAAAGGTAAACTACCTACACACATGTAAACACCACGTCAACCATCACACGGTCGAAGATCGGAGAATGGATTTCACCCAAAATGGCTTAATCACCTTCACTTAATCACTAACTGTTAACCATTAAGTTTAACACATAGGGGAGTGCTGAAAACATCATGAACATAACAGTAATACACAAAAATCCTACAGCATCGCATGTCACCGAAATCCCGGGGACTCAGAATCGTTCAAGTACCCTTCTCCTTCCCTCAACCTCAGCGATGTTGCGGGAGAACGATCCTTCAGAAGTGCTTGAAGATGGTGAAGAACGTCAACCCCAACCACACCGAGATCAGCGTTGACTCCACCACACCCGCCTACAACCGGACCTCCTCCTCCCGAATCGCGTCACTCCTCTCGTTCCGCCCACGACCTGCAACGAGGATCTCCAATCAGCGCACCCTGATTCAAATCTCTCGCCTGCCGCGGTGGCTACGAACTCGCCAATTTCTACAGTCACAAAATCTCACTCATTTACTCACCCTCTTCCCTGTTTCACCACACTTTTACAGAAATCACCCATAGGGTCATACCTCTGCTCAGAACAGTTGAAAAACCACACAACAATATCAAGAGACCAGAATAAGACTCGGGGTTAAGATTCACCACATCTGATTTCCAACTAGAGACACGTAAACACAGAGAATCAGGGAGTGAATTCACAGTATCGCACACAAAACACATCGCCGGCAGAGTTCTTCCTTTGGCAGTCTTTCAAAGAAAACATTTTCATTCAAATCCTACACCAAAAATCTCCGGCCATGCACAATAAATTCACAACACTTGAGCATAGATAACCGTATCTTCAAGGAATCCGGTTCAGCTCCAGAATGATGGTGCCGAATGGTGCCGAATTCTAATCTGGACCGTTGATCAAAATTCAACGGTCCAGATCAAATGACTCATTTAACTGTTCACTTAAAACACTTTTGATCTGGACCGTTGAATTTTGATCAAACGGTCCAGATTAGAATTCGGCACCATCATTCGACACATTATCCGGGACCGGAAAAAATTCTCCTAGATAAAGGCAACATATGAAGAAATACTTGCATATTCGTTGGATAAATCGCTAAACATGAGATTCTCAAATTAAGAGGTAATTCTTAAGCAGAAAAATTGGGCAAGTGCATATCCACTCCAGTTTCACTTTTTTTTGTAGTACCAAGATTCGAACCCTTAACCTCACGCAATCAACACACTCACACTACTGGACCAAGATCATGTTGATACACTAGGGTTTCACTTCACATAAATATACTTCCCCTTTTCCGACAGCAAAAATAATCCAACCGATTTTAGATAATCACACGCAATCAAGATAGATTTGTTAAATTTAGCCACCACATAAAAGATCTAGGGTGCTAGAGAAAACGTGTAAGAGCATGGATTCATACTTTGGCATCTTCAGACTGGTCAAAAGAATCTCTACTTCTTACCCATCTCTGGCGAAGCTGCACGATGGTATCTCCAGTCAAGGCTGTTTGAATGAGTATATGAAACTATGAACACGAGATTTACGTAGTTTGGGAAATTTCGAATTAAAATACGGAACGGAATGAGATTGCGGTTCGGCTTCCGAAATAATTTCGGAACGGATGAAAAATAGGCTATTCCGAATTCCGAATTCCGAATTCCGAATGCCCACCCCTAGCAGGACCTCAAACATCCGAATGAACTAAGGAAAATATATACGACACACGAGTATGCTTAGAAATAAATGGCTGTCGGTAGCTCTTTGTCAAAACACACGTCTCACAATAGAAAGGAAATTTAGAAAGCTGAGGAAATAACCGACGGAGGTAGGAATGAGATGGGTGACCCAAGCGACGATGCCACAGCCAACTTTGGGAATCAGGTGACTCATGAGCCAAGAGCGTCCGTCCCTCGAAGACCACTTCATCTACATAGTATTGGTCATCCCGCTCAGTTTCATACCCAATTATCTTCCTCGAATGAATATCTTGTAAGAGACAGAAGGTGGGGTACATAAAGACCACGCAGTTTAACTCTTTCAAAATGTGACTGATAGAAAGTAACTTGTAAGATAATGATGGAACATGAAAGCATTTCGACAAGCGAATAAATGGTAAAATTTTAATAACTCCCACACTCTTCATCGGAACATATGTCCCACTGGCTATCTGAACCATTTTCTTCAGAGTTTTCTGCACTTCAATAATGTCAGAAATATCATGAGTAATAGTATCGGTGGCCCCACAATCGAAAATCTATTCCGCATTTTTCATTGGATTGGATTTTCGCAAGATGTGGGCCTGGGAAATTTTTGAATTTCCATCTGATTTCCTAGGACCATTGGATTTTTGGAAAAATCATGTTTTTTTTCGGGCCAGCCCCTGCAAAGAAACAATTAATTTCTGGCCCAATTTTGCACTCTTTTTCCGTCCGCCCATTTCCTGCAAAAACCTCCTCATCCGGCCCACACATTCATCAACCAAATTACTAAAACAGCCTTGAGGAAAAACCTCACATTTTGAAATGGGGAGGGCTGTGTTGGTAATTTCGCACATCCCTCCCCCTTTTTACCTGGGGGGTGGTGTCTCACGCAGCCGGGTCTCAACATGTTTGATCTGTATCCCGCTCTCTCGTTGATTTCTTCTGTGCTCTAGATTTTTTGTTCGTGATCTCATCAGCCGGATTTTCCTCTGGCGTGGTGTGGCCGTCGTCTATAAGAGCGGTCCGATTGCCTCTTCCGTCGTAGCTAGTTCGGCCACCTCTTCGTCCGCTGCAATTTCCCTGGTAATTTCTCAACTTCCACATGTCTCCTCCAGTGACCCATAATCTGACAGTGGTCGCAGAAGGGCTGTCGATATGATGATTTGTCGGTATAATTCCCTATTTCTGATCGACGGTCCCCTGAATTTGGCAGATTTCCGACCAATTTTGGGTCGTGGGGTTTTTCTTGAGCTGACCCGTAGGTGGCTAATCCTGTCCCGATTTCGCCCGATGATGCTGTCGATCCACCGGAGGCCGCACCAGTCAGTTTCCAAATATAGTTGTGTGTGGTTTCCCGTTGAAGTGTTTCGTAAGCAACGTTGACTGAGGCCAAAGGTACTTCTTTCAGGATCTCCCTTGTGATTATTTCGAAATTTTGATGGAGTCCTACGAGAAACCTAAACAATCTGTGTTCTGCCTAGATCTGGTTGTACTTCGCCATATCCTCCATACACTTCATGGGATTCTGCCGTCTACTATCGATCTCCGTCCAAAGGGAATTGCACAGGGAGTAATACTGCTCCAACTATACCGATCCCTGCACAATTCGATCTGCTTTGGTCACTAGATCAAAGATTTGCAGACTGTCTTCGCCGGCATTGAACGTCTGTGCGAGAATCTTCCATAATTCACACGAATTGGGATAATATATGAACGGGTTCACCAGGCGTTTATCGTTGGATTTGGTAATCCATTGAAAAATATGTGTGTCCTTCTTCCGCTATTCCTTATAACTCGGATCTTCTTTGGCTGGTTCCCTGGCTTTGCCGGTGATTAACTCCAAACGGTCATTGCCAATTATGGTTAATTCCATCATACGGGCCCAAAGTACATAGTCGATAGTATCCAACTTCCCATCAATGATGACTCCGGTGTCTCCTTCCTCCTTGGATGACTTGTCATCGGTTCGAGATTCCATAAATTGGGTGAATTGCTGTGATAGGTATTTCTGAACTTCAGTTTGGGGAATCATGATCTCTCCTGTTTTGTTTTCTCCACTTTTCTCCTTCTCCATGACTTTGAATTCAGCTGTACGTCGGGTAGATGACAAGATAGGTCTTCAAACCTGCTCTGATACCATGTTTGAGACTATGAACACGAGATTTACGTGGTTCGGGAATTCCCTACTCCACGGAAGGACTTGGGCCTTCTTCTTTTCTTTACTTTTTTCATCTTCACAGGAGTTACATATATAGGCGTTTGATAAGGGTTGATCATGATCCCCTCAATCTCCACAATCCCAGGTTTTGTGAGATCCTTTAGATAAGGCAAAGATTTATAGTTTATCTTTACCTTGTTTACAAGTTGTTACCATATTCACTTATCCCTTTCAACAGAGGCAAGAACGGATGCAGTAGCCGCTTGATTGAGCAGAAAATGGTACGAGGAATCTATGGCGGCTCCGTTGCAGGCGGCCCTGGAGGAAGAGGGCTTGGATTCTCCATTCCTCTTCTTTTCTCGCCTCCGGCGAATGAAAATCGTCGAAAGGGCCAATACCCCATAAACTTCTGAGTTATTTTCCGGTCCAGGATTCAACAACCAGAACGGTCCAGGTTATTGGATCCCAACCGTTGGATTTTTTCCAACGGCCAGGATCTAATCCATATGTAGAAATCCTGACCATTGGAAAAAATCCGATGACCAGGATTTCTCATCCTGATTGTTCTGGTTGTAACAACCTGGATGGGAAAAATTCTGTAGACTTCCACCTCCATTGGCACCCAACCATCCCATTTCAGCCGACGCACAATAATCAAGAGCAGAAGAACGGCTAATTCCCTCCTTGTTTCACAACATTTTATTGTTAAGAATAATAATAGTAATTGTACTATCATTTTTAATCATATTCATAAATCCTTGATGTGTTAAGTATTACTACCACACACAACCATAATCATTTTTTAATGTGTGGTTGTGTTCCTTGTCACATAATGGAATTATGAATATGGTCAAAAGTGAGGGAGATGTAGCACTACTCTTTCGTTAATTTCTACACTCAATTGACATTATTCTGGGGACCACAAAAACTTAATTGGTGCACAATGTTACATGTACATTTGTTATTGGGTAGAACACATTAAGTACAAAATGAGTGAGTACATGTAACATTATTGGGAGAGAAATGCTGATTCTTCTAAATCTGAAGGCTGAACATACATACACATTGAGCTAGTCAAATTTGGACAAATTTTTTTTATGGCTCACAATTTATCCCTAATAACACAAATTGTTTGGATCAACAATTATGTCAAATGGTCCCCTCTTCTCCTTTATCGGGTTTCTTATGAAAGAAACCCTTGACCCACCGTCACTTGTCGCCGCCGCACCACCGTCGCTGGAAGCACCGCACGCTGTACAATTAGTTAAGACTTTTTAGAAATGTTTTGAATTATTTAGAATTGTTTAGAATTAATTAGGAATTGTTTTGATTAGGAATTGTTTATGAGTATTAAGCCCTGTTTTGCCCAGGCTTCTAAAAAATATAATTAGATTATAAGAATCTTTTTTTAAAAAATGAGTGTTTTGCACGGTAAAAATACTACTACTTGTTCTTATTTTTAGAATTTCTCTCTTCTAAAAAATAAGCATGTCATGACATCTTTTTTTCCTTCTAAAAATTAGAATGATAATTTTGAAATTATACCAAACTCGTAAACAATATAAAAGACAAAATTACCCTTAATATCATCATTAATTAGTTAAATGAAGGTAATTTTGATAATCTATTATAAGTTTTATATTTAATAATTAAAATTGAACTTTAAATAAATGTTTTTTAAGAACTTGCACAAAACACCACACATTCTAAAAATAAGAACAAGTATAAGAAGCAGTAATAGAAGAAGTACAAGAAGAAGCATAAGAACCGTTGCGCAAAACAAGGCTTTAGAGTTTTTTTTCCCAATTTTTCATATATATGGATTAGAGTTTTTTTCGATTTTTCATTATTAAGAATTATTAGGATTTTTTTGCAATTATTATGAATTGTTAGAATTATTTAGAATTATTAAGAATTGTTATTTTTTTTTTTTGATACATGGGAGGCCTTAGCCAATATACAATTCTAGAACAACAAGAAGCTCCCTCAGGGGGGAAGAAAAGCAAAACACTCGGACGTTCTACGATTCGCGAGTAGGTGTTGATCGAGCACTTCCACATTTAGTGATCCCCTGTCAAGAGCGAGATTATAAGCTATGCCACTTACAGGCCTCAGATTCCCCACCCATGGGGGCTCCTGGCGTGGGACTAGCTGCCATCCAGGTACTCCATCTACGCTCCCAAAATCAAGACCTGGAGACCTGTTCCCGACTGCTCGTGAACGGTAACTCCATGAATCAAAGCTCGGCAGTCCCAAACCAAATTTGGCTAGAGAATCTGCACTCCAGTTTTCCGTCCTGGGGATTCCTTGAACCACAACATTAT
>JAOYMZ010036638.1:0-15787 GCA_025802335.1 Pinguicula primuliflora | reverse complement strand
TCTTCTATCATAAGCAAGGTAACTTAAATGAAAGTGAGAATGTAGTGTGAGGGAGTGAAGTTTTTGTTGGAGAAATGTCTTGTAAAAGGCTTGAAGTGAAGAAGAAAATCTTCACTTGTCCCATACCGATTGTGCAAGGCAAATGTGAGGGGTTTATATACTTTTACCCAAAAGTGGATTATGAAGTGTTGTGAGGAGATGCGCTTTGCCCTCGCGCACGGCCGTCGTCCAGCCCAGTCTAGTCCACAAGTGCCCGGCCCGACCTGATCGTGCGTGTGTGTGTGTGCTAGGCCGAGGCTCTCCTCTAAAGCCCAATATTTGTTTTGGCCCAGAAAGATATTAATCTATTTGATTTTATTATTTTTTGGGCAATTCCTTCCACTAAGAAGATGAAGAGATATATTTGTGGATATGTATGAATATTGTTTACGCATTTTCTAAATGTAGGATAAAGATCAATATGAGTTTTCGGAACCTTTGAGATCGTGACTGTTCGAGTTATAGTGGAACTCTAACTCCTTGAGGGCATAACGATTCGTGTTATAGTGGGAGACAAACTCTTGTGATCTCACCTATAAATACATCTTAGAGGGTACTCGAAAATTCATCTTGCAATTAGCAATTCACTCATATAACTTTCTCTTCTTTGGAGTTCAATTCAAGCAAGGATTTATCAAGGTGTCTTTCTCCACCATCTCATCATGAAGTGCTCATGTGAAAGAGGTAGCTGTGTTAACCTTCAGGAGCGACTGACGTTCTGACGATTAGCACCACGGTCATGCTGAAATCACTTTCAAGGCAGTATGCGCATCCACAATACAGCTTAAACAAGGGAATTCGAGAAGTCACCATTTTGATCATTTGCACATATTTAACAATAATTTGAAAGCAATTTTTTTGTATTGTAAATTATCATGTCTGCTACTATTCGGTCTATTCCTGATCTGTCGAAACTAGAACCTTTAGATGGTAGTAACTATAGGCGATGGTCTGTAAAATTGTTGATCTTCTTCGAAGCCATAGACATCGATCGTGTATTGCTGGAAAATCCTCCTGAAGTTCCCCCAATAGTTGCTGTCGGCGTCCTCAATGCTCAACAAGCTGCAGAACGCGCCACAATTATCGAAGATCGAAAAAATAAGAGAAGGATAACAAGATTGTTTGTGGATACCTTCTCAATCATATGATCAACAATCTGTTCGATCTGTTCGTGGTATTCAAATCTACGAAAGCTATTGGGATGCCTTGGAAAATATATATGGTGCTGATGATGCAGGGAAAAAGAAGTATGTGGTTGGAAAGTGGCTCGCATATAGGATGGAAGAAGACAAGCCGATTATGGAGCAAGTCCATACATACGAGAATCTATGTGCTGATGTTATTAATGAAGGGATGAAGATCTGTGAGGTATTTCAAGCCAATGTCTTGCTCGAACGTTTTCCACCATCCTCGACTACTATAAAAATCATCTCAAGCACAAGAAGATGGATCTGACCCTGTAAGAGCTCATTAGTCATATGAGAACCGAGGAGGCAAATCGTTTGAAAGATAAGAACAACTTCGGTCAGTTAATTACTCTAACACTCATCTTATTAAATCAGATCGCCCCTACTACAAGCCAAAAGTTGGATTCAAGAGGCCTTTCAATCGTCCTAAGGTGCGAGGAGGAAAAAAGAAGATGTCCAAAACTCAGCACGCTAAGGGAAGATTGGTTTGTTTCATCTGCAATGTTCCGGGCCACAAGTCATATCAGTGCCCGAAGCGCAGGCCTAATGTGAAGAAGGGAAAACGTGGAACTGGACCACAAGTAAATCTGATTGAAGAGGATGACGAGAATGATGGAGATGATGACATAATTGCGGCAATGATTAGTGAAGTCAACCTAATTGAGAACAAGGTTGATTGGATAGTGGATTTTGGAGCAAATCGACACTTCTGCACAAACAATGAACTCTTTGACGAATTGGAAGAGACACCAGCTGGACAATAATGCTTCATGGGAAACTCTACTCATCAGGTGTTCTTGGCAAGGGGAAAGGCAATCTGAAACTCACCTTTGGAAAACCCTAAGCCTCATGGATGTTTTGTATGTCCCGTCTCTACGCCGCAACATAATCTCTAGTGGCCTTGTCATCAAAGCTGGACTCAAACAAGTGATGAAGTTGATACACTAGTGATTGCTTATAGAGGAAAATTCGTTGCAATGAGGTATTATAGTCAGCAAGGGTTGTTTGTTTTGAGTGTACTTTCTGACTCTAATAAAATATCTACTTCTGCTTACACGGTCGAGTCTGTTGATATCTGACATGATAGGCTAGGACACTTGAACATAGCCTCCATAAAGTGCCTAAGAAACAAATCCTTAATACCCTCTATCGACGCAAGTGAATTCTCGAAATGAGTTGTGTGTGTTGAAGCAAAATATCCAAAGAAGCCCTTCAAAGTAGTCACTAAGCGACACACTGAACTCCTTGGCCTAATTTATTCTGACCTTGCAGATTTTAAAAGAAGAAGGAACAGAAATGGTCATCATTATTATGTGATCTTCATTGACGTTTATTTGAGATACTGCAGAGTGTACTTATTGAAATCTAAAGATGAAGCTGAGAATGCGTTTATGAAATACAAAGCTGAAGTGGAGAATCAACTAGAAAGAAAGATCAATAGATTAAGATCTAATAGAAGGAGGTGAATATGGTTCCATACCGTTAAAGGAATTCTGTGAGATGAATTGTATCCTACACGAGGTAAGTGCTCCTCGCACACCTCAAAAGAATGGAGTAGCTGAGAGAAAGAACTGAACACTCAAGGATATGATGAATGCTATGCTGCTGAGTTCAGGATTATCTGATAATATATGGGGGGAAGTAATTCTAACGGCGTGTTATGTTCTTAATCATGTGTCTCATAAGAAGTTGGACAAAATCCCATATGAGCTATGGAAGGGTCATTCACCAAATCTAAGCTACCTTCGAGTTTGGGGCTGTTTGGCTAAAGTAGGAATTCCTGCCATGAGGAAAACAACAATTGGACCCAAGACATATGATTGCGCATGTACTGGTTATGCAGAAAATAGTGATGCATATAGATTTTTGTCTCTAAGTGAACGCACTATCTCGGAGTCAAGAGATGCTGAGTTCTTCGAGGATACCTTTCCTTATTGGAAATCTGATGCATCTAATCCAGTCGCTGCTGTTAACTCTGAAGAGCCAAGCTCAATGCCTGCAACCTTGAGAGTCACACCACCTAACAACGAGATTAGAATAAGCAAGAGGCAAAGGACAAAAACTACCTTTGGACCTTACTTTATTACATCATACTTGACCGAAATTGATTCCTCTAACTCCTCATGATGGGACCAACTGTTCGCCTGTATGATAGGAGATGATCCTCGGACGTATACTGAAGCAATTCAATCCGTAGATGCTGGTTTCTGGAAGGAAGCAATTAATAGTGAAATTGACTCTTTGATCGAGAATGGAACATGGAAACTGGTTGACTTACCCAAAGGATGCAAGCCTATTACTTGCAAATGGATTTTCAAGAAGAAAACTAAACCTGATGGATCCATTGAATGATTCAAGGCAGACTTATGACGAGAGGATTCACACAGAAGGAAGGGAATGACTTCTTTGATATTACTTCTCCTGTGACGAAGGTTGGAACGATTAGAGTGTTAATTGCACTAGCCTCTCTGCACAATCTATTTATTCATCAGATGGACGTTAAGACTGCCTTTCTTAATGGAGATCTGGATGAGGAGATCTACATCACTCAGCCTGAAGGATTCGTTGTTTTGGGACAAGAAGACAAGGTGTATAAACTTCTGAAGTCTTTGTATGGACTAAAACAAACACCTTTGTAGTGGTATGAGACGTTTAACTCAACTCTAATCAGCGATGGATATGTGGTGAACGCATCTGACTTATGTGTTTACTCAAAGATGATTGGATCAGACTATGTGGTTATTTGTCTGTATGTTGATGATATGATGATCTTTAGTAGGAGCATGGATGCAATAGATGCCACCAAGAGTTTCATATCGTCAAAGTTTGAAATGAAGGATCTTAGAGAGACAGATGTGATCCTGGGATGAAGACAGGTGTAAGGTACGAGAAATTTTGCGATTTTAATTTAGATTTAAAAATATTGTGAATTCACCCAATAATAACTCTGGGCCATTTGATGGGCCGAATCTATTTAAATCCAATTGTTACGATTTAATTGGTAAACAAATAATAGAATTGGGCTTGGAGACTAACCCAATCTCACCCGATCAGATTACCCAGCCCCAATAGTAAACCCTTGACCTCTCTTCCCTTGGCCATAAATTTGATGCTAAATTCCAATCCATTCAAAACACAACTATAGGAACACAATTGAGCGATATGTAAAATCTTTGTATCCGCACGAGCCCTACATCTTACTCTCACTTCCATCCCATGGAGAGCGAGAAATCGAGCCCTGCTAGGGGCCACCGCGAGAAATCTTTGTTGACAAACTCGTATTCTCGGCGAGGATTGAAGAGAAAGCTTGACCCGGTTGTCAGTGACGATCATCGAAAGACCGGAGGTGAAACTCCATCGGATTCGGACCAAGATCTTGTCTACAAGTGCGATCTCAAGTGGAAATCCTAGATGCGGCGGTCTCAGGCCATGAACTGGAGGGGAGCCAAAGACGGGAATGGCAGATTGACGGGGGTGGACGACAGTCGATCGAAAAATCAGCAAGAGGTTGGTGGGACTTCCTGGGTTAGGGATTGGGTAGGAGCATGCTTAGGAGCTCGAGTGTAAGCTGATTTGTGTTGTTTTGGTCGAATGAAATTATGTGTATTCCTGATTTTCGTGTTCATGAAATTATGCTACTGGATTGCTTCCTGAATTCAATTTTTTGGGTCTTGAATGGGAAGGGGGCTTGGACCTGTCAGTCTGGTTGTTAAATAACTTAATCTTTCAGGTGATCGGTTCGCTAGGTGAAAGTCACCTCCTGCCTGATCCGGTTTATGTGTTATAATTGATTAGGAAGTCAGATTTATCATCTCGTGGTTAAGGGAAAAACTGGATGAACATTAAGTGAATTGAATGGTGTTTGTGAACTTGAATGCTGAACTAGGAGAATTATCTCAAACGTGAATAGCAAGTAGTTTGGATATGAACCATGCTGTAATGTTGCTGTATGATATGTCTTGAATGAGTGTCTGTATATGCCGAACGAATTTCGCAATAACTTGCTGGGGAATGTGAGAATGACTGCCAGAATAAGCTTCCTCTGTTCTTGTGATAAACTGATTTTCGGTGATTGCTTAGAACCCGGCTTCTTTGTTTTCTGTTCTTGTGATGCTTTAGTTCGTCTGCTTGTGTGTGTGCTCCTTGCTGAAATATGTGACTCTAATACCTGAATTTTGAGTTGTTTGTGAAGTATCCGATTTGGAAATGAATGTCTCACTGTGCGATTTGGTTGCAATGCGGTTAGGGTGGGAATTCAAGTGATGAAATGGATTTAAAATGTTTATTCTGATTTTGAGAGCTGCTGTACATGTTGAGGATGAATTTCATGTAAACAGATCTTATGCAAATAATGAGTAATTGGACAGCTGGTAGCTACGAAAACCATGACTCACGTCACCGTCTTTAACCTTGTGATTTACTCAAGTTGTTGCACATGTTTTTTTATGATATATGTGGTGGACAGATTTCATGAAATGAACTAATGTGATTTAGGAGATATATGATAATAACTGGTGAGTTAGAGACTGTTTGCAAATGCTTATTTAAGCTGCTTTTGGTGGTTGCACAACTGTTTTATTTTTTGGAGTGTTTGTAAAATCTGCTTCTGCTTTTGCTTCTACGGTGCAACAGCTGTTTTAAGCCATAATTCAAAAGCAGAGGAGAGACTGCTTCTGCTGTGAAAAAGCACTTTTTTAAAAAAGTACTTTAGAAAAGTGTTTTTCCACCGTAAAAGTATTTGCAAGCACTGCCTTAATACTACTAGGAAGAGTTATATAATCTTTTGTCGAAGCAAGTGGCCAAAATGTGCAAGAGGTTGGTCTAATTATAAACTTTATATTGTGATTTTTGTTTTAGTAGTATGATATGACAACTGTACAAAATTATATTTGTGCATCATAATAGTATTCATTATGTTTTTTTGATAGGTAATGTCGTTGAGGGAATTTGAACTCGTAACCTGTTAGTGCAATTGTCACTCTAATTACCACTAGGCCAACCCCTCATTAATAATAGTATTCATTATGTGATCAATGTTCTCTGCATGAGGTAATTAATAATGTATGATAGAAACAACCCAAACAAAGGAAAATAATTAGGGTATAGATTTTCTGAGGAATAACGTGGATGCATTTCTTAGTACAAAGATTTTGAGCACAAGAAACACTAGAAGCAGCAACAACATTTGCCCCTTAATTGGGTCTGTACTTGAATGATCACAACATTTATCTGAGACGTAGAGTGTACCTGTACCGGGCAGAAGCACAATCCATGGTTGATCATTAAACTACAGCACCACGGCGAACAAAAACAACAACCCCCAACACACATAATCAAAGAGGATCTACATAAGAAAACCACACACACCACTGTCTCATTTATACAGCAAAATGCTACTCATTTCTTGCCATCTTCGATGGATGTGTCTGGGCTAACATCTACCTTATTAAACTCCAGCTTCTTAGCTTCAATATCGAAATCCCCCGGCACCACAGGCCGCCGGTCGCCAACAAGTTTCCACACAAACAGTACCAGTAATGCTCCTAACGCACCACATCCAGTACCCAGTATAAGTGCAGCAAGAATTCTTGAAGCACAATCACTTTTCTTGCGACCTCTCACCTCTTCTACCCCAACAAAATCACTTGGATTCAATGGCTCAGAGTGCAGCAAGGGAGATAAAATTCTGGCTTTAAAATTCCATGAATAAATATTAATTTTCTGAGAAGAACTTCCATTTGAGGAGCTCAATCCGATAAGAACATACCCTTCTTTCCACATTGTGGACAAATCAATTCGGTGAGAAAGCAACGGATTAACTGGCTTATTTCTGCTATACTCGCTCAACCTCACCTCAAAAATTTGGCCACTTGATTCATAGTCAATCCAGGCTCTCAACTTTTCCCCACATGAAACATTGCTTACTTTGACAGAAATGGGGATTTTAACATCAAACCCAACATGGTTTCCATAACTTTCATCCTTGGAAGTATTAAATTTAACAGCCAGAAACTTTCCTTTTGTTTCCATCAACATTTCTATTGAGTTGATTCTAGAATAATCCGAAGGATGCATAAAGAAAGTGAATCCATTCACATCATCCCTAGATATGGAAAACACAAATGAATTGGAAAAAGACACCATTCTCGGTGAATTGCCGGCAATAAAACTAGTGTTTTTAGTACAGATGACCATCCCACCTCTAGAGTCGCCTGAACCGGAAATTTGAAGCGAATTACTTTCATTGGAGACCTGGGCATCCCCAAGCAGGGCAAGCTGGGACACGAAATCCGAATCCTCCCCAAAATTCTTGAAAGAGAAGGATAAGTTTGCATCTGCATTCAGAGGTCTCAAGTAAAACATCACCATAATTACAGCCAATAAGTACCTGGTGTGCCAAAATGCAGCCATTCCGATATGAGATTGATTCTCAGCTCAACCCAGTTCTTCTTTTCGTCTTATATTCTAGACTGTAAGGATTTATCGGAACACCCCATTCTCAAACTCAATCTTTGATGGATTCTTCTAGGGTTTGTGAACGGAGAGAGGTCTCAGAATCTTGGGGAAATGCGTTAGGAGTGGTAGAGTATAGTGGTAGTGGGTGATGGGGAGCGAGGGACCTGGCTTGGGGGTTGTGAAAATTAAATACAGCTTACCAGCAACTCAGTCTGGGTTGCTTTTCTTCCCAAAGTGGTTGCTGACCGAGAGAATTATTATGATTATTATCAGATTCTTTAATAATTTCCCTTTCACAATTTGCGTTGCGGTCATGAATCATGATCATCTTTGCAGCAACATTTTGCCATGTAGTACTTGTGGTTACCCGCACCCGGCCCAAACGTGCTTGGAGTATTCCATATCATCAATATTTACTCGGCAATCCTAGTATTCCGATCACTAGGATTCCGACCACTAGAATTGTCCGTTGACGGAATTGGGCACATCGTTAGAAACGTTATACATAGAAGATCATATATTCATGTTTAGTTCTGGTTCCGGCAACGAAGTCGCCGGAATTTTATAAAACCTTATCTAGTACTATTTAACCGGAAATGTGAACCCTCCATTAAATGGTGATAACGTCGTCGGAACATCATCAAAACTTAAACATATGATCTTCTATGTATAAGGTTTCTAACGATGTGGCCAATTCCGTCAACGGGCGATCTTAGTGACCGGAATTGAATTGAGGGAAGAACTTAGGGCAAAAAACTGAGTGGTACGAAACCGTCACCATATTTACTATAATATTTATATACCACTAATCACCCACTCAGAGTCGCCTAAGTGGGAGTTTAGGCCGTCTAGACGCTAGGGGGTCCATAAACTGCCAACGCTTTTTCGAACAGTGAGTAAAAGAGAAAGACCGAAAAAAGAGCATGCACTGCACATGGAAGATTGGGCCGTGCCCATTTCCTATTTGTATGATTACTTCGACACTCGGATTATATCTTTGCTCAAAAGAAAGAAATCATAAAGAAGAAGAAAGCAAGCAAGGGGGTGCCCATTATGTCTTCGTGATTGGTGCAATGGTCCAAATTCATGTATGCATATCAACAGATATGCATAAAACACACACGCAGAGACGTGCTATACACAGAGATGCCAGCTTGAGGTGTGGACCTCCGCTTGGAAGGGGACGACTCATTGTTGTTCTCTAATCTAATGCCTAACCTTTTCTGTATCTTCTATTCTTCATGTCCATGCCAAATAATGCATGGACGAGGCCCTCTCTTCCACCTCCTCCATAGCTGTAAAAGCTCAACCTTTATTTGAGTCAACAGTCAATTACAGCAGATGATTCACAATTTTCAAACTCCACTTGGGATAGTAAAATGTGGAAGGCAATCCAGTCCCTATTTCACTCCTGCCTACATGCTTATATGGTTTCCGTTGGTATTGGAAAAAATAACAAAGAAAGAGTTACAGGTTTGGGATCAAATAAGCAGTTATGCTACTTTTTTTTTAATAACGTGGGAACCCAAACGAGATAAGTAAATAAAATGTCCAACTACAATAACAAACTATAAACCACAATTTGCAAGTCATGTAACTTATGAGAGTTGAACCCCACGACTTCCGAGTGAAATTGTACGAGGAGTGATTTTCCCACGACTAATTGTAGCGACTTTCCCACGTCTTCTCCAAAATGTGGTGGGTCCCACATGATTTATGATGGGATCCACTAAGCACAACAACACTTTTTACGTGAACAGGTCGTGGAAGGAAAAATCATTTTCGAGTTTCTTCACATTTTGTTTGTTTGTTGAGGAGCAAGATAGTAAATGCTGTTCACGGGTTGGCAAGTTATCCAAGATTCAGCATTAGCTTACCTGACAGAGCAAATAGTAGCAGTACGTTTCTGTTACAAAGTTTCACCGATTTCATGGCATGACGACAAATAATGAAACTGGGAACTTCGCAAATCATATGCATTATTGCTGTTTCAGACTCCATGTGATGGATAACAGACGAGCAAAGATAGTAAACTGCAATAGTGAGTATCAGTTACCCAAATTTTTTGATCTAGATCAGGAAACACAGGGTCAATTGAATGAAACAATATGGAAGGTAATCCATAAGTCAATCCGTCAAAAAGATTGACATACCTTCTTGAATCGTTCCTATCTGAGATTGGGAAGCATAAGCATCGTAGGCTGAAACTAATGTCAATTCTACTTTCCAATAGATTCCAGAAAACTGTTTAGTTCACGACTCTAATGCACATCCAAGTCATCAAGTGACAATCGCTTCATATTCAAGCCGAAAACAAATGAAGCTCCAACATGGTAATCAATATAACCTTTCATATCCGATCTACTGTCCGACGCACCTATCACACTCAAATCACATGCCCTGCAGCCCAAAGGGACGGCTCGTGAAAGAGGGAACATTTAATTTTAAGCCCTTCGAAGTATAATGTTTTGCACACACAAATTTCATCAAAATGAGGTATTAATGGCAACTGTCAGCATTGCCGAGATGGCTGAGTATCGTCCAACATGGAGCTGTATACATCCTGCTTCGTTTTTGGTCGACTAAATATTTCTTTGTAAATGTTGATCTCAGGGAGAATTTTCTTCAGTATTAATGGCCTCCGGGAGAATTTCTCTGGTATCAATATCTGCTAAGGTTTCTTTGCCGAACAGCTTAAATCCAACAGTTGCCTGCAAGGAAAATAATATAACTTGACCACAACTGCAAGTTCAGCACACTGGAATGATGTTTGATATGTCAAAATAAAAAAATGACACGCATGCTCGTATGTACTTTTTGCTTCTAAATTCGAGTTTAACATTCTTCCTGCATATAAAGGCTTACAATCATGGCCAATCTTGGTATTTCTGGAGCACATGAAGTTTCTTGTTAATGCCAGTGATTATTATTCTTCCTTCCATATGGTTTTCATTTCATGATTCCAGTAGGCATTATTTTAAGAACCTCCTTTCCCATCAGCATGCTTTCGTTCTCTGATATCAGTCAGCGTGAAAATGACAAATAAGAGCAAAAGAGAACATACCAATCCTGTTTTTTTATCAAGCTTTTTGATGGTGCCTGAAAATCCAGCAAACGCCCCAGATAAAATTTGAACAGTTGAACCAAGCTTGAAGGATGCAACCTTTGTGCGTCGTCCATTAGTCTTTGTTGTTGCCTTCGAACTTGCTAGGCCACCCAGTTTCTTGGAATCCAAAGCGTCCTCAGCTTTTTGCTCTTCTTCAAATGCTTTATCAGCTTTCTCCTGTTCTTCCTTTACTTGCTTAAATATCTTTTCAATATCTTCTACATCCACGGGCCTAGGTCTGTTGATCGATTTCTTCCTACATTAGAAAGAAGAGACTTGATCCTTTAGGCTTAAAAAGATTTATTAGCGTGAAAAGAACCTTCAGTACTACTCTAGAACCTTTAGAATGCGATATCAATCAGACACCAAATCTATCACATAAAGAGAATATATAACAGCAGTAGCACGGATCCATGGAACAAGATTATTTGATATCGACTCTTACATATTTCCGACCTTAGATCCAACAAATCCTCGAACCCCACTGCATTCTCTTATGAAATCATGCAGCTCCTTGTTCATCACACACCTCAGGAACACACAACCCGGAAAAAGTGGTTTTGGTTTAACTGATATGGTGCCATTTTTCAATTTCCTTTTGACGTGAACTGAAGGAGCATAAACCTGCAGTTCAATGAATCATGTCTCAAACAGAGAAACGCATAAAATGCGAACTTTTATAACGTAAATACAATATGAAGAACATTAGTAGCTACATATATGTACTCCCGATTCCAATAAGAAAAACCAATTGCAGCTCAAGATACTTAACAACCAAGCCACACCACAATCACCTTGAATTCAACAGCAGGGAAGTTCTTCACCATAGAACGTGCCATTGCTTCATCAACATCTTGTCCCGTAGCTCTTGAAACTCGGACAACCCACCACTGAGGTCCGAGCGAAGCGAGATTATCCAAATTCAGCTCCTCCGTCCAAGAAGCGTATCGTTTCTTTGTCTTCTTAATGAGACGCGTCTCAACATCTTCCTTCCAGTTGTACGCGGGCTTACCCTCTCTTCTATCGTTCCTCATCTGCCGTCTCTCTCGGGCCGTCATCGGGCTCTCCTCCACCGAACCAAGAGCGATCCTAACAACTGAGAATCTCGTTCCGCAAAATCCAGGTTTCATAGAGGTGGAGAAGAAAGGCATGGAGAAGAATGGGGGATATGGACGACGACTCCATGACAGTAGCCCTTCCCTCATCTTCTTCTCCCCCGCACTCAGCTTGCCTGATTTGGTTTCCAGTTCTGGATAAGTAACCGAGTATGTACAGTGAAGAGTTTATTGGGCCATTTCCCCATTTCATTTATCCGGGCCCGGCCTGACATTTCGGCCTGGCATTAACCGGGCGGGTCGTCACTTGGAGGGAAATTAAAAAATTTTAACCGCCTTTGAAAATTATATTATACAACCATTAAATATTTTACCCAGAATGAAAGATTGCCTAAATTTGTTTTTTTGAAACGCTCCCGCTTTTTCACCTCTCCCGCTTTCTGTTCCCTCTCATGCCGTTGGACATTAAACCCTTTTCATCTGAATCTTGCAGCAGCATTTGGGAAGCTGAAAGTGTCGAGGTGAAATCAGGATCGAAGATGGGGAAGCAAAACAGATCGAAGAAGACGCAACAGGTCGGCAAGGGGAAAGTTACACCGGTTCAGATTGCGTTCCTCGTCGACCGGTACCTTTCCGACAATGGCTATATGCAGTCGCGTTCAAGTTTCCGATCAGAAGCATCCGATGTTATATCGAATTCTCCAGTTCATGAAGTAAGTCATCATATTTATTAATATTTTTATTGTTTCGCTGTCTGAGGCAGGCAAGGGGCATCTTAATTTTGTGTTTTTCTGCCGATTTTTGTTAGGCTCCGAAAGGCATGTTGAGTTTGGCTGCGATTCTCGATGATTACATAACGTTGAAGGAGCAAAAACTGTGGGTGGATCAAGAACGATGTCGTTTGGAACAAGAGAAGTTGCGGGTGCAGAATTTGCTCGTGGGTATGCAGGGTGCCATGGATGCTTACAATACCTCCGGAAACGACGCCGTAAAACCGCCCGTGAATGTTCCTCCGCCCGCAATTGCATTGGGCTCTGCGGTTTCTCGGGCTGACCCTACTGTTTTGACACCTGCTGGTAACTGTGTGCCAATTTTTTTTCCTTCAATTTTGATGCAAATTACTTGACATGTAGAAATTCCTTTTTGTATTGGATGCATACTGTAACTTCGGCGTTACCTGTTGTAAGGACACTGTTTTATTCATATTTCAGCAGGATTCTAGATTTCAGAAACGAACAATATTGTCTTGATTATCATAACCTTACGTGATATCTTGAACTGCTTTGATTATAGTACAAGCTGTGAATCATGAAATATCATGTGTAGAGATAGATATACAACATGATTGGTGCATCAAAAATAGTTAAATATTTGGTGATCTTGTTGTTGGAGTCTACTGTTTTTTAGCCAATAACTTATACTAATATGTTTCTTCAGGATACACCACATACAGAAGTCCAGCATTACCTTCTACATCCATAACCTCACATATTCAAAAGGATTCCAGTAATTTCTCTACTCCAGTTACGTATCAAGCAACTACGAAGAGAAAGCAAATGAAATATGCTGGAGATGCCCCGATGACTCAAAAGAAATCCCGCCGGTGCACACAGTCCAAAGGTGAAGATCTTACAGGTAGCTTCCCATTGTCTAATTTCATCTTAGATTGAGTCATTCCTTATTTTTTTATTCCATGCTGTTTTGCAGATGTTAACATAATACCTAAATCAAGCAATTCAGAAAATGGCAAGGAAAAGCCTGAGATAAATTCAACAGTCCAGTCATCTACTGGCGATAATGCCCAGAAGGGATCATCTGTGCAAGGATCTAATGTTGTCAAGTGCCTGTTCAATGAAGAAACACCATCTCCTCCAGCAAACTCAGCAGTCCCTAAAACCCCTCAGCGGTTATCATCTTCACAAACTGAAAATTCCTGTTCTCCAGACGTTTCTCCCCAAATTTTGTCTGCAAACTGCACGATAATCTCTTCAGAGATGGTTAGAGTCAGCCCTACCAAACAAATAGCTTATTACTCCATAGAGAAAAATCACATTTCATCCCATTCGCCTCATTCCAAAACGTCTTCTATGAAGGATCACGTCAATGGAAAGTTGGAGTTTGATACTTCAAATGCCATAAAGAACCGAACTTGTGATGGAAAGTCCATGTTGGAATCTGATAAACAGGGGAACATTCTTGACTTAGATTTTCCATGTTTTGATGCTTTTGGTCCCGACTTCAACTTTTCGGATCTTCTACTTGACTTTGATATTGGAAATGAAGAACTCGGGGTATCTTCAGGGTTGGATTCGTCTCCAGAACTTCATTCAGGGTAATTATGCTTGCTTTTCTGTGGTGTACACTCCAAAAGCTATTTTTGAGTTCGCCCGATGACTAACCTCACAGCTTCGATATTTCAGTTCACCTCAACCATCAGCAAATGATGACACTCGTGCTACTGCATTTCCGTCACAATTTCCTTCGAGTTTGGCAGGATTTCTCGAGGACGAGGATATAGCTTTAATGGGTAAGAATCTTAAAATTCTCGAGTGATCAGTTTGTATGATCCGTTGAAGTTTATTTAATGGCTTTCTTCCTTGACTGTGTAGGTTCTGATACTATTTCAGCATCTCGGTCCATCACTCAATGTATAACAATTGTTAGTCCTGGTAATTTTCCAACTCAACAATGTCCAGTCTATACTCCAGAAATTTTCGGTTGGGGGATGTTATATCCCGGACCATCCGAATTCTTGTTTCGGTCTATACTCTGCCATTTCTTGCTTTGATACATATTTTCCCTCTTGGTTTGCAGTCAAAAGAAGATGAGCAATTTAGTTCAGGAGATTGATAGAAGCTGGCTTCTGGTAACACCACGACATACAAGTGTAGTGTAGATGACTTGCTGCGGGCACAAAGCACAATATGCACAAATTCCCTGTTTGACATTAAATTTGGCAAAAATAATTTTTTTTCGTGACTCGTATATTGAAAAGAATTAACAACAATGAATTCTATTGATTTAACAAGAGCAGTGCCTTAGAGAAAAAAGAAATGTAAAGAAATTTATCCTTCTCTGAGTATTTCCGACCATGGGAGAAGTTCATGAGCATGTGTTCATCTCAAGCAGCTCTCATGCTAAGTACTTCTCCAACTTCACAACTTCCTCTGGGCTTCCAATATATATTGCAGTGCGCTGATGAACCTGCACAACAAAACACAATGGGATTGGGAACCTCATCATAAATCATAATGTATAAGAATCTTCATAGTTCAATCTTCTCTATATACAAGCAATTCAAGTACCTGAGTAGGTTTTATTTCTAATATTCTTCTAGTTCCATCTATTGCTTTTCCTCCTGCCTGTTCTATCAAATAACTCATCGGTGCACACTCATACAACAACCTGAGATTCCCATTCTTGCTGTTTTTATTATCCGGATTCCCGTAGATGCCGCCCACGAGCAACAACCTGTGAATCTCCCCGACCAAGCAGCCTATGTACCGTGCTGAATATGGCTTGCCATTTGGACCTGGCTTTCTCAAATCATCCAGGTACTTCTTCAGTTTCTCATCAAACAAATCATAATTGCCTTCGTTGAAGGAATAGATTCTTCCACAATCAGGAATCCGTATGTTTTCATGCGTGAGAACGAATTCTCCATATGCTGGATCCAGGCTGAAGGCAAACACTCCCCTCCCAATGGAGAGTGTGAAAACAACTGAGCTTGAATACAGGCAGTAACCTGTTGGAATATATTGCAAGTATCGAGAGATAAGGACTTATCGAATTTCCGTTTCAAGCTGTGCCGTGGACGCGCACACTGCCTTGAAAGCGATTTCGGCACAACCGCGGTGCAGATCGTCAAAACGCCGGTCGCTCCCGAAGGTTTACACAGCCACTTCCGAACACGTGCACTCGTGGCCAGAAGCTGGAGAAGACAC
>JAOYMZ010036627.1:0-10120 GCA_025802335.1 Pinguicula primuliflora | reverse complement strand
CCTCCATCCCACCTCCGTCTATGTGGCACACCCACATCCACTTGTTTTGTTGGGTGTTGTCGGATTTTATTTAAACAAGTGGATGTGGGTGGCGGAGGTGGGATGGAGGTGAGATATGGGGGTGGGGTATAACAGTTCTCTTTGTTTAGGTATTGCCCTAATTTATATATTACGTGTGTTATGTGCTCATTGCGCGATAGCTATTCACTTTGTTCAAATACTCATTTGAGCCTTTTTTATATGGGCGTCACTCCAAAATTTGTTTTTGCGTTATGAAAGCGCTTTTAAAAAAAAGTATTTTTATAAAAAGTTATAAAGTGTTTATGAGAATTTTATTATAGAAAAATATAAAAAAATAATATGATAAAATAAATATAATACAAATTTTTTTTTGAATATTTTAATATTATTAATTTATATATAGACAAAATTATCTTAAAAGTAAAATTTTATTTAGTCTCCTTGAGTAGCTTTGGCTTTTATACTTTTGAAAACTTTTCCACAGTCGAAAGTCAAAATCGTAATAATATAAAAAGAATTTCTGGCAAAATCTGCTTTTCAGCAGAACTTGCAAACAGGGCCATCAATGAAATAAAATATCCTTTGGTTGCTATCCTCATCGATGAGGTTTGTATGAAAAGTAGAGATTCTGCTCAAGTCTTTGAAAAACCAGATCTAAGTAGTAAGTACACTTTATATTCAATAAAACCGTGCATCGCCACTAAGGTCTCTGCATAGATATATCTCGTAGCTTAGCTGCAACACTAAAAGCAATTCGATCATTCATGATCACCTCAAGAATCATTTTGTTCCAATGATTCAAAGTTTATATTTATATCAATATCCGATCATGTACTTTGTTTGCAGTTCCCAGTAAGCCTTTGTTTGCTTCATTATCTCAGCACGTTCCGAAATGAGTCTCTCCTTCCAGTATTCTTTGCACCTGCAGAGTTCAATGTCAAAATTCAACTACGAAGACGATCAACAACGAGAGATCTATCTGCAAGGAAGTCGAGTCGGGATAAAGATTTATACGCACTCTTTCTTCAGAAGCACATCCAATTCCGCCATGTGTACAGCATCGCGATACACACCAACCTGAATCATAAACAGTAGTTTGAGCATCTGGAAGAACCAAAACAAGTGATGACACTACAATCTGAGACACCACCTTTCTCCTCAACTAAAAAAATGTCACAATCCTAAATGCCAAAAGTTCAAAAGTAATACATGGTGCCATGAAGTATATGTGCTTTAAGAAGTTCGAAAACAGACCTCCCTGCAGATGGGGCATTTTGATTCCGGGTTTGCAGCCTTTGGACCATCATGAATCAGAACAGAAGCTGCAGAGCATGCACAAAATTTACAGAATATATGCCCACAACCCAAGGCATACGGGCAGAAAACTAGCTCCTGAGAAAGTAATGCCATCATAAAGCTAGTGAGTAACATAGTAAGAGATGTTACTTTTTAAAACAAGATGATCACTTGCGATTTATAGTCGGAAAGAAATATTT
Source organism: Pinguicula primuliflora (assembly GCA_025802335.1). Classification (NCBI taxonomy): domain Eukaryota; kingdom Viridiplantae; phylum Streptophyta; class Magnoliopsida; order Lamiales; family Lentibulariaceae; genus Pinguicula; species Pinguicula primuliflora. The sequence goes on along the minus strand of JAOYMZ010036627.1, from coordinate 8,603 downwards.
ACCAAGCAAATTGCACAGGTTAGGCTGTATTCTAACTTTTGAGAAAAGGGGAGCTTCAGAGTCATAGTGAGTTCAGAAGCACTTAAATCAAAAGAAAAAGGATCAGGGTTTCCACACGAGCTTCCACCATTCGATTCATTAATGTTCATGTAGAAAGCCCCTAATTCTATTAGCCATGGCGATTGTAAAATCTCAAGATGCTCTTCCTGAATTTTGGATTTGAACTTCATTCCATTGATGGAACTGTGTATCTAAATCAAGACATCAGGATAAAGTAAGACGATACTCAAGTAAATGGGCCAGTTTATTGAGGAACAAATTATTCTCCAAAGAAAAAGCTGAAACTTACTTTATCATACTTCTTTAGGATTTTGCGCATGGCTACTGCATTCATCGTAACATATTCTAATAAAATCCGGCATTCCTGAACTGTCGCTTGAGGAGGGGTCGCAAAACAATGGTGCAATAACACAAAATATCTACGCATTCCACTATTGACATGAAATTGGAGAAGACGCCTCACTCTTGAACTAAAGCATCCAGAGATATCTGAAGCCTCCTTCATTAATTCAGAGAAGAACTTTTGATCACATACTACAAGACGCCAGAAACAATATTGATCAGTTCCACATCAATTTCTGCAGACTTCCTTTGCAAGCTAGCAAAAGAGTATTTTTATTTCATTTATTTGTTTCAATTAAATAAATCTCATAGATTGCAAGAATTCCACCCTGACCTATCCTCCACGACCCCATCGGCCAGAAAATAGCACGCATAAAGGAGCAACAGAAAGCATATTTAGTACTGAGAGATGATGAGCCTCTAGACCCTAAATTCAGCAACGAACTCCTTCTAACATAATATAAAACCTCTTGGAAGCCTAATAGCTGGAGGCTGTTGGGTGCAACTTGGCACATACATATATAAGTACTAAGTGTTGTATTCTTGAGAAGAAAAACAATCCGATTTTCAATATCTGTGCAGCTTCTACTTCAACTTAAATGAGTTTATTACTCACAAAGGATAATTCGTACAATCTGTGCTTAGCTGATTAAGCTAACAAAATCTAGTCTTTGAGTGACTAATATTTATAATATTGCCAGGCAACAACAAACTGCGCAAAGAATATTATTAGCTCCAAGAAGCCTCTCATGCTAAAGATCATTGAGAAAACATCCTCTGCAACCTACATCCGTAGATTAATCTGTTTTTATAATTGTCTTCCTCCTTCCTCCGAACTGCTCTCACGCCCTCCGGGCTCATACCATATCATGCTTACGAAAATGTCTAAACAAAACTATGTCCATTATTCCCCCCAATAGCTCCAAAAAATCGAAGGTAGGAAAAATTCCCAAAACACAGCATTGAACACATAAAATCCCTCCAAACCCTTCTTTTTTTTTTGGGTAGGTTCCCTCCAAACGCTTCTCATATGCAACATCAAATTAGTCAACATAAACAAAAATCATCAGCAATAGAGACAAAAAAAGAGGAGTCCTTACAAGGGCAGGATTCGTATTGGCACATGGACGAATTATCTTCGTCTTCCTTACCATCCGAAGAATTCATCATCGCCCTGCATCTCCTGCAGCTTTTGAGCACTTTTTTTAGCCGTTTGTATTCGACGTGGCAGCATTGATCCAAAAGTGCATCCTTATGCGCCTCCAAATACTCTGTAAATATTTCCCCAAACTTCATCCTGATTACTGCGACTTCAGCTTATTTTCTCGCACCCAACACGCAACGCAATTGCCCGAATCCACCGTCTCAAAACAAAGACAAAAAAAGAGGCTTCAATCAAGTTGGAAATTTTTTCGTGTGAACGATACATCAAGGGCAAAAGACTAGCCGATTTTACACGAAAGAATGCGAATCGCCACCTTATGCATGTACTGCCATTGCTTCTGGCCGGAGGTCACGTTTTAGATACAACCTTGCCCAAACCTGGTCTATCTGGACCAAACCCGGTCTATCTGGGCCAAACCCGCCGAGAACGAGTCTCGGTCTGGGCCTTCCCGTCCTGGATCCAGTCCATTTATTTAAAATATAATTAAATTATAAATTTAAATAATATATAATAATTTTATCAATTTCCAATTATTTATATAAAGTTTAATATTTTATTTGATTGTAAGCCCTAAAGATTTAATATATGTTTAAATCTTTTAGGGGTGCTTGTGGGCGCTTGACGGAACCTATCTATCCGTTCATGTTATAAATAAAATGCAACCTGAGTACAAGACGAGGGAATGAGAGATTGTGATCAATGTTCTAGTTGTTTGCGACCGAACTCACTAGATGAGAGGGTTCAGCTGTTGTTGACACACACAATCCATTGTTTACACTGCACGATTTTGGTAAACTATAAATTTAGTGTGCTAAGGATCAAATACAAGTGAGGAAAAGATCTGTCACTACCAGTTCATTTAAATGTTTTGCCGTGCATAATCAATTTGAGAGTAAACACACGAGACCTAAACTTTCGTAATCAAAATCAAACGACAAACACACATTTACTATATAGGATGTTGATAGCGTTAACGTAATCCGAATCAAACTCGAATTCCAGTAAGCGGGGCTTAAGCTTAAATCTTAAAAATTGTTACTCTTGCTGAGCTTTCGGGCTCATGAATACGTGTTTTATCCATTTTTCCAGATCAGGTTGCTAGAGGAGGTAATCTTGGTTGAGTTCAAGCTGGAATCATTGGGGTCGTGCTTAGTTGAATAAGGCTTGCTGTTTCTTTTGTGCATTGCTAAGTTAGGAGATTGAGGAAGTGTTGACTATATCTCATGTTTTAGACAGTGCTATGTTTGTCCTGGAAGTTTTAATTAATCCTAGCAATCTTGTTTTATTGAGTTACATATTTAGTTAATACACTCTTATGTATTCAATGTCATGGAGATTTAGGTCATGAAATACACAGACTAACAAGAACAACAAATAAAAAAATTACTGTCCAGTAAGTAAATGTGTGATCCTCAGCTCAGAAAATAGGCGATGCCCCTAAGAACATGGGAGGAAAACGAGCTGTGTTAAATTCCACGACTCACATTCCACCCCTTTTCCACCCCTCTCTCACATAGTGTGTGGGTCCCACATGCTGACGTATGAAACCCACACAAAAGTCATGTGAGAGAATTTAAAAAGTTAACCTTTGCGGCGGGGTCATCTTCCGCCGTGGGCATCTCCATATCGGCATCTGCTTCCATTTCTCCCTCATCTGGTATATCTCCCCCATAGACTTCGTGCACCTCTTCGTCCATGTCAATCTAGATCGGGTGAATTGCTTCAGCAGTGGTGATGAGACCTAAGGGGTGGGATGTTAGTCGTCAGATGTAACACTTTGGGAGGAAAACAGACTACAACTACTCACTGAATCAGCCATGGGAGCATTCAAAGATAGTGATGAAGAGTTAGGAATGACGTCGGCTATGTTGACCAACCGGAAATTACACCGTTGCCTCTGCGTACCAGTTATGGAGCAAGATCAAAATGACGAAAATAGAGGAGTACTTGCAATTTACAATTCGCAATTTCATTTGAATGAAAAATATCTTGAACAAATGACGAAGTCAGGCTCTATTACACTTGGATACCTCACAAGTCATCACAACATAAAATTTTGTTTGATAAATACCTCACAACATAACTACAACTATAGAAGATGATAGCCTCACAGCAGTTTATCAGACAAGAATAGATTAGTAGCTATACCCACGGTGGTCAAATATACACGTTCGCATTTCTAGTTAGTCTTTTGGCAGTAGACAGTCTCATTCATTGCAGCATCCACTGCTTCTGGTTCCAATGTGTGCTTCTGTCGGCTTCTCCTGTAGCTTGGTGAAGTGAAACTCAATCTGTAACCGGTGATGAAGAGGTGTCGACATTGCCAAGCCCTTCTTGATATCTGCCTGAAGTTCTCTAATGGGTATCGATGCCAAGAAGCTTTTGATGTATTCTTTGCAACTCTCTCTGCCCCGACAAACGACCTCTTCTTCCGCTTCATTCTCCATTGTTTCATCACAAATTTTCGTTGCAACGACGGCTGTTGATTCTTTCGAGCCGTGGCCTGAGTTTGTTGTCTGCGCGAGCTGGTCAGGAAGTGTTTTTTCTTCTGATGGTAGCTGCGGGTTCGTACTCGGCCGTTTAAGGATTGTCGTGCTGCTATCGAACTTCAATATGTACGCCTGCATACATCCCTCGTGCAAACGCTCGCCCAATGTATCGATGATGTAGTATGCATCACTCTCAACCTTGAGGACAAAGAAGTGATCGTTCCAGCTGACGATGAAAACAAGGGACTCGCCATTGGCATTGTTGTCAGAGGAGGTGATCTCATCCCAAATATTGTCGAAGGACATTGCGCCGTGCAAAAAATCAAAGTTCCCTTCTTCCATGCCATCCGGCTGGAAGAACCCAATGAACGACTTCCCTGGAACCACACAGAGATCTCGAACTTTGGCCTGCAGGACCGTCTCAAGATCAAAGTGCTTGTCAGGAAATCTCTCCCTGTACGTCGGGTGCTCGCAGAGGTTTCGCCATTCCAAAGAGCCATCTCTGATCAAACTATCAAACTGTGACTTGATGGGCATGAGCGACTGGTTCTTGTGCAACCAGTCAGCAATAACTGCGACAAGGGCCGTGCAAGCACTTTCTCCAGCAGCTCTCTCACTCCGCTGGTCTATCGATGCGAAAAATACCTGACTTTTGATTCTCATATGTCCATCCCGGCTCGTTATATCTTTATGCTCCCAGGCGCCGACAGCAAAATTATCATCACCAAAGTCAGAAACCGATGAGCGGTGCGCATTCGACTCCTCGTCAGTCTTCAGCCACTGAGAAACCAAATCATAGCTGTTACTTTGTTTGAAAGTAGAAGAAAATTCTGATAAATTATGATGGAAGAGAAAAATTAATAATCATACATAATCGCAAGGTAGAATCATGGAGTTTTTCCAATCCAATTGACAGTAAATGTAAGACGCAAAAAACAAGATTTCTGTGTTCTGTAACCTTTACACTATGTCTTGACTCTTAATCAAGTGAAGAAAGCACGAGATTCCTTACCCAAAAAGAGATGGATTCATCAGAGCTAAGCTGCCTGCGGTCAAAATCTATGTCATCTCCCCCTTCTTCCCCATAAGCTTCCTTTTTAAGCAATGGCTCCCCTTTAGCTTTAGGAGATCTGAAACTTAGCTTTCTTTTCCTCCAAGGCAACATGCTACGCTTAGAACTCAGGATCACCGGCTGCTCAGGAACAGTAGACGCAAGATCCTCCATATGAGAGCAGCCAGCGTCTGATCTACGCCGGTTGCTATAATAAACCCAATCCTCATCATCATTGTTTATTCTAGCATTTGAATACAAAGAAACACCCGCATAGTTGGCGAAAGCCAAGGTGCCATAGCTAACAGACTTTCTAACTGCTGAACCATCTTTCACTTCCTCAGATTCTCCTTCAAACTCATCAATTGAATCAGAATCAAAGGAGTACGTATATTCACCCTCATCGCTCTTGGCAGATCTCCTGCCCTCACTATCATCTTCACGACATGCTTTTTTAGTTCTTCGGCTGGAGACGTAATCAGTAAATATCTTTACCCTCCTGAGGCTTGCTTTGAGAGCAGAAACTTCGTCTTTCTCAGTGGAACAAGTCTCTCCAGAGGCTAATGCAGATGCAAGAGGCGTAGCTGGACTTTGGGCCACTTCTGTGGGTTCAGGTGTAGCAGTCAGTTCCAGGAAATTCAAAGATATCTGCAATATAGTGTATATTAGCATTTGCTCTTTCCAGCACTACAAAACTTTAATCAAGAGACATAAGCCGGAGGTATCTCTTATAGCTACATACACAGAGCTGCGGACGATGCTCGCTAGCAATGTTGGGAACGGTCAAAGGTATCTTGACTTCTATATCCTGATCCACAATCTTGGAAACATATCCTGAAAGGTTCAAGGTAGCTGAACCGACAATTGAGCTCTTGTTCTTTGAGCCTTGATTCAGTCCCTGATATACAACCACGAAATTTCCCCATACATTAGTAACTTGAAAGAATGAAAATTCTGAGTAAATTGATCAAGTTAAAAAGAACTTCCACACCAAACATTAACTCTAAAAAAGATGGTCCGACAAACAAAATTTTCTATTTAAGTGGTCATCAGAATTTACCAATCATTTATTGACTTCCCTCTTGACACGTGGCTGGCATCGAATAAGCCGAATATACCGAATATACGACTACATCAATGAAATCATAACAGAATCGACATAAACTACCCAATATCTCTTGACACCTTAACCAACATTAACCTCAAATGTACTGCAAATGCGAAAGTGAACAAACTTTGAAATGGAAATAATGAAAAAATAGGTAAGAAAACAAATCTCGAGGTATATGAGATTCTCTTTCAAATAACACCACCACCATCATCATGCATACAAATGGCCATGAGTTACAAACTTACAAACATAAACAGAATAAGCAGCAATCCTAGACCAATCAGGATTGCACGGTAAATTGATCAAGTCCATTACCGACATGCAGCAACAAACAATTATAGCTTTCCAATACGAAAATTTCCACAATGAAGGCATGGTTTAACCCAAATGCAGAAAGAGAAATAAGAAGTTTGAACATGGAATAAAAGCATCATTCATTTTCGGAAACACCCAAAATAGCCTATACATGCAAAACCAGTTAAACGGTAATCAGCTGGAATTTCTTATATTTGCCAGTCTAGATCATCAAGATCAATAAATAATTGAAATTGGAGCGAAAGTTTTACAGCAATTATCATTATATACCGGCGATATAAGGGAATCAATGTGTAAATTTGAAGGCAGTACTGTTACCAACCAACATCGACAAAGTAAAGAAATTTACTTGGAAATTTAATACGAAAACTGTCAAATTCTTGGAGCATGTCAACCCCCATCAGGTAATGCCTGATCCGAATTGCTCACAGAGTGTTTAAAGAGGAGACGGGTCTCCATACCAATTTTCTATGAAACCCTAAAATTTTGGGAATTTTGAAACCTCCAGAGAACCTCATGAATTGAACATAAATTGAAAGAAACTTGGGAATGAAACAAAGGTCTCGGGATTCATACAAGAATCCGATTAGAATAACTCACTTGAAAGACGGTGAAATTAACTTCCCAAGGGTGGAACACATTGTCCTTGTACCCAGAAAGGTTGCAGATGCTACGAAATTCTTCATCCCACTCCACAAAAACAGCGTTATTCGTTTCATCGACCCGTCCCCCCTCGTACAATTCCTTTTCACGGTCCCCCGAATCAAGCCTCTCATCGTCCAGTGGAGCTAAATTGCATATGCCGAATTGCAAGAACGCGAAGAAGATAATTGCAACTGAGTTTAATGTTAGGATGTGAGGGGTAATACAGTAATTTACTGTGAAGGATAAGTCAGGGAGTCAGTTAACCCTTCATCCAGGAGGGACAAAATTTTGAGAGTAGACCCCCAGATGTCCAAGCCCGGACCGTAAACCCCGGGCAGAATATTTTTAAAAAATTGGCTACCGAACGGGAGGTTAACAGAGTTAATCCCGAAATCTCCCAATAAACCCTGCCAATCCCGGATACCAAACTGAGCCCTAGAGTTCTAGTGATGGAAAGGCTGTTCTATCCTCAGTAGTAGTTGGAAATCAAGCATTTGTTGCAACTGCGGCCAACCCCGTGACTTGATCCTGCCCGCGGCTCCAATCAACGGTGGTTATGCAGTTGGGCGACAACCTTCTGTATGACCAAATGCTCCTCCATGCATCATGAAAACAGGATTACAAAACATTATCGGAAGCATTATCTCATGTCAATCCAAGCATGTACACTGCCGGAACAAAATCTAGCGTATAGCCTGTGTTTGAGCATGCTCAACAACTTGGGTTACTAGTTTGTAAGTGCGACCAGATAGAGCTTTCGTGTGATCGATAAGCTGTTCGTACCTGCGATAGAAGAAAATGGAAGTTCATACAATGAAAATGAATATTGGCATAAACCTTGTAAACAAGATACGTTTTTTTTAAAGTGAACTTACACGTTGGCATGATGAGGCTCCATTGTAATTGTTCCTGTATTCGAATCAATCTTAGCTTCAAGCTTCGAGGTCCTTATGAGGTTTACTATCCATGTTTCTGCCTCCTCGTATTTCAGATTGAGCTTCTCTGCCAGCACACTGTCAGGAAATCGTATAGTATGTTATTGGTGTGAAGTAAATTTCAGGAAAGACTCCGATGCTAGAGTTGTACATTCAATGTTTCAAGAGCAAAATACAAAAAGACTGATTACTAAATATATGTTTTACGGCGGTACAAGTCGGGTTGATGTAGCAATCACAGGTACATACCTCATGTCGATGCGTTGGTGAATGCGGCAATAGGTCTCAAAGATGAAGAGTCGAGCATTTTCTTGAAACTCATCTCTTAGTGGTACGGTGGTGAAGTTCCCCTCTTCGACACGCTTTCCCAGAAACGGATCATTCAATATTACCTGTGCAGAGCCCAACACAACACCATTGATCAGGAAAGGAGGCAAAAATAAGCAACTGTGACAATCAACCCAAAGGAATATAGTGCATGCAGCTGAAC
>JAOYMZ010036616.1:0-15792 GCA_025802335.1 Pinguicula primuliflora | reverse complement strand
AGTTGTTATCCTGCTTCTATGCTGGTAAGTGGGATTATTACCCTATAGTTTAATGGTGTGTAAATTTCGCATAAGCACAGGGATATAAAATTAGATCTGTTATATAATATTTGGGTTGTGAGCATTCCTTTCTTTCTAAGCACATGAATAATGGACACTGTAATACGGTCCTGACATCATACTGTCTGTTTATTGTTTGACAGAACTACCCTTTTCCATCTGCTAAGAGGAGAAATAGAAATGACGATAAAAGAATTCAACACGTTCTGGATAGAGCAGAAATTGCAAAAAAGGTGATGTTACTTGAAAATAACCACTATTTTTTTTTTGTAGTCCTCAAGATCTGTTACAGTATTTTTTTAATCTGTTACAGTAATTTGCTTTGTTTTGAAATATCTTTTGTTGAATAATCATAGAGATCTCCTTACTCGAAGGCAACTCAAAGTCCAGTTCCTAGCTTGATCGTAAACGTTGGCACTTCGAATACTGGGAGCCCTGTCAATTTGCCTGCGCATAGCAAAGAGGTGAGACAGGAACACCGAACGTGAAGACCCCGAAAGAAGTCCAGGCAACTATAACACTATCCCTACAATACAAGACATGTTTCCATTTCTCTAAACATTTCTGTATCCCTTGCTATTTCTTCGTTAAAGCTCGTGCTTGATTCTTGCCTCTAACTTGATGCAGGTCGTTAAAAGTGGAGCTCATCCAAACGCTTCTGGCATAGACGATTTGTTCAGAGAAGGATCGTTGAATCCGTACACGGATGATCCCTATGCATTTAAGTAGAGGTATGTCCATAGACTCCATACTAATATACGGCAGCATTATAACTTCTTCCAACCATTTTTATATGCAACCAGCTTGCTTCCCGCACTCTTTCAAACTTTTCCCTGCTAGTATAGTAGTTTCAGTCCTCTTGTTGTACACTTATACTATAATTTTTTTTTTTTTTTAGCAGCAGAATCCAAATGTCTTGTTGGCAATACTGGCTATGCTCCGAACAACTTATCTCACCTTTCGTTCCTCAAGAATTGGCCCAAACATAAACTCTTGCTATCTGGCATTTAAAAAACTTCTTCTATGTAATCTGCCACTGAATCCATCTAATCTCTTCCCTGCTTATCTTTTTTTACCAAAATGTAATAAGGTAGCTACATTGCTTGAATAGCCTACCTATTCTCGTATTGGTATGATTTTTTAGTCAGACAAAAGAAAAAAAAGTTAGAATAAATACCAACTTTCTCATTCAAAACATCATTAATTACGGTGTGGTTAGTATAAATCCGTGTTATTCGCAATGCTCACCGTTCTAGATATCCTCATCAACAAAATTATGATATGAAATTACAATTTCAAAGTTGTAAGCTTGTTGTGCCATGTTGAAATACCATTAAATAGTTAAAGAAAATTAGTATTGGAAGTAAAGTTTATTATCAAGCAAAAGCCAGAAAAAGGTGGAGGCAGTAGCACCTCCTAGTCTTAGTTATCCAGATGGTCCTGTACTATATACTTCGCCTTGAAGACCCTCACATTTCATTACGTCATAATTAATCAACTCTAACTCAGTTATTTGTATAACTAGTTGTATTATTAAAGAAACCTTGAGATTCTTTGTAGCTTCTACAATTTTGCACGCTATTGGACCTAATAATTCACACATGCTTCTTCTATTCAGTTATGTAAATGATGTCCCCCTCCCTCGCTGTCCCACCCTACTTTTCTTTCTAGTTCCCCTTTTCAGATGCACTCAAGGAAAGCACATATATATATATATACAGAATTAGATGTATATTTCCAGTATAATGTACAAATACTTCAAAAGTACATGTATTTATTTAGAAGAGGGACCAGTGGCAACAAAAAAAGAAGAAGGCCGTCTTTCATTTGTTCCATCCTCTGTTTAAAGTGCATGTTTTGAAGCTCCTTTAACAGTTCAATTCTGCTACGAGGAGAAAAGCAAACACGGTTCTTGAATCCATCTTGGCTCCTGCAATGGCCGGAAGCAGAAATCCCATAAAACACAAACATAGCCAACGTCCACAGAAGCAAGAGGAGGAGAAGCTCCATTCATGGGAAGCTGTAAGAAACCTCATCACCTGTAAGTACCTACAAGTACAACAGCATCATCAACAGCCGTTGGAGGAAGAAATACAAAAGTTGAAGCAATGCCAGAGGGCCAAGAAAAGCAGACAGACGTGCAAGAAGAATCAGATGAGGGATGAACTGAACAAGAAATGCAAGAGAATGAAGTGTTCGGGCTCAATTTGCAGCAACACAAAAATCATGGAGAAACCCGAAATCCTGTCTCCTGAGGAACCCAAGAATATTGTTCCAAATAGATCCATGAAATCTGCCACTTTGAATGATCTCAACACTGCTGTTGGTTCCCGTAATCCTTCTTCGTCTTCTCCAGCCTTCACAGGACCTTTACGCAACATGCCTTTCAGAAAATTTTCAGGCTGCTATGAATGCAAAATGGTGATGGATCCGGTTCTTGAAATGACTAGGGACCCTTCTCTTAGAAGTACAATCTCTTCTTGCCCTGCATGTGGAGAAATCTTCATGAAACAAGAGAATTTGGAACTTCATCAAGCTGTGAGGCATGCAGGTAAGCCATCACTATTAACTCAGCTACATAGAAATGACTCTGTTAGCTTCAACCAGTTTTCCCAGTCAAAACCTGTTACATGAATTCTCTCAGTGTGAGCATTTGAATGCCTCAGTATATTCATCACAGATTCATAATATCTAAACAGCAGACATTGTGCTCTTGCCCTTATTGCCGCCAACTATTTTAACATAAACTTAAAGCTTTCCCATCAAAGGAAAAATCTACATTATAGCTCCACTGCATTATGCTCCATCATTTTCATGTAGCTAGTATGAAACTTTGCAGTAACCGAGTTGGGACCAGAAGATTCAAGCAAGAACATAGTGGAGATCATTTTCCAGTCAAGCTGGCTCAAAAAACAGGTGCCTGTTTGCAAAATAGACCGCATATTGAAAGTTCAGAACACCTCAAAGACCATCGCGAAATTCGAGGAGTACAGGGACAGCATTAAGGCCAAAGCCACCCGACTGCCGAAAAAACACTCCCGTTGCCTCGCGGATGGCAACGAGCTGCTGAGATTCCACTGCACCACCGTGATGTGCTCCCTTGGACTCAACGGCTCCTCCAACTTGTGCAGCTCAATTCCAAGCTGCACAGTCTGTAGTATCATCAAACACGGATTCCGGGTCATAGCGCAAGGCTCTCCAAAAGGTACTATCATAACCTCTAGAATTGATTTATCTGTGTTACTGGGGTACATTCTCAAACACCTGGCGTGCATTGTTAACAGACTTCCTCCAGATAGAGCTAGACAACTAATTTTGATGTTAGCCGTAATAAGCGTCTGCTGGAATATTTATTAGGTGTACTGACGACTGCCACCAGCGGCCGGGCTCACGACAGTTGTATGCCAGCGGCAGAGGCTGACGAGGTGAGGAGGGCAATGCTGGTTTGCCGGGTAATTGCGGGTCGGATCAAGAAGAACTCGGATGGGAACTTGGACCTGGAGGACTATGATTCTGTGGGTGGAGCTGCGGAAGCTTACTCGAATTTGGATGAGCTCTATGTTTTCAATCCCAGAGCCATATTACCTTGCTTCGTCATCATCTACACGGGGTTCTGATCATGCAGGACGTTGTTTCTTCTTGATTCATATATCAACCCTAATGTCTGATATCTAATTATTGATGTACTATACAGCCAACTACTATTTCAAGAGGTAGATCTCTGAATTATGTAAACTCAAGATGGCCGAATGGAAAACCTTACAGCGTTTGAAAAGTAGTGAACCAAATTCGGGTTGTGGGTTATGACCACCACGATCAGTTCACATAAGTGAAGCAATTACAATCAATATATCCAACGGCTGAAAATACTTTCCGGCACCATAAGATTTTCATTCGACATCATACCTTCGGTACCAGAAAAAATTCCAATCTTGTGATTGCATAATAAAATTTTTTTGTGATGTTTGAATGTGTGAGGCTTTACACCCCCATTGCACCTTATCTTTGCATATCTTAATCTGCACCTGGGAGAACACATATACAAGGTTTGTTCATTGGGAACAGTGACGGACCCAGAATTTCACCATCAATCAACATAGAAACCTCCAAACTCTGCTACAGCAAGCTATAGTAATTTGTAGGAAACATTGCCCTTACTTCAGAACAAACTAGGTGGAGGGTTTGAGTTATAAGATTCCCATAGACACCTGCAGTCAGGTAAAGGGTTGAGATATACCGAGCCTTTTCGGGTTGATTTTTTAGCCCGTGGAATCATTATGCTCTTGCGGTCGCTTTCCGCCAGCATCATCTCCATTTCATCCTTGAAACTGTCCCAACTGCAGTTAAGTATCCAGATCATAGTTATTCTACAATACTTGGTTTTATGAAAGCTACAAGATCTCCTCCATAAGGATTGGTGAAATGAAAGTGAGTACCTCATACTGGTGTTCTGAAGTAAAACCACGAGCCTGCTTTTGTTGGGCATGATGGTCTTTGCGTGGCCGTTGTACAAGAATCTTCGATGCCCCATCAGGAAATGAGGAAAGTTTCCCTCCTGAGTCATCACGAAAACTTCACTAAACAAGCATACCATGTAGTCCACAGCAGCAAGCCGCGAAGAAAACCCCTGATACGGAACTGGAAGTTAAAATTTCGGCCAAGGAAGACTAGGCAGAAAAGGAAGAAATTAGGAACAGGCAGAAGTTGCCTGGATTGGAGCAAGTTCATCAGCTGTAGTGAGTGATTCCTTAGTCTCTAGGCGTGGAAACATTCTCCTAAGAGGCTCCAAATAGCGCTCCTGATCATAAATCCTTCCAGAGGCCAAGTAAATAGGAGTGTTACTTGAAAATCCCATTCCTTTTAACATCATGCCTACCTATGCTGACGGAGAAACATAAGCCAAGAATGGAAGCTTTATTGTCTGAATCACGGTTAGTTTATATATATGCAAATGACTTACAGAACTAACCTCTACTGGTGTCATAGGGCACTTCCCCCTTACACGATTAAGACCAGGATCAGAGATTCGATCCTTTTGCATGAACTTTTTCCCCCAGCCCTTTTCACGTGTAGCATCCATTTCATGTTTCTCTGTTTCTCCTCCGTCATATGAACACCCTGAGAAAGCCACCATGTCCTATAAACATGGTGGCCGGAACGAAGTGATGTTGCTAGAAATGCACCAAATTATGGATATCTACTATGCCGAATTTATGTCAAAAAAAAAAAAAAACTACCTCTTCAAACCGCAGATGAACTGAAATATACTTCCCTCCTGTACCAATGCTCTTCCCAGCCATTCGAGTGAATATCTTTTTTGCAAGATCCAATATGGTCGAGGAGAACCTCAGAGCCTTGTAATTTGCCAGGCATCGTAGAAACTGAATGTGGGGTGGAAGACTTGTGGCTAGTCGGTTTGCGAAGGGAGATAAGCGAATAACCCTGCATCACAGTGAATTATAGAATAGCATTTTGAACTGGCTCCATGAATCGAATAATTATAATAACTAATATCATTCTCAGGGACCGGAAAGAAAAGAGTGAAAAAAATCCGTTAACATGTACCTTGATTCTTGGAAGAAGGGATAGACTTCATCCAAGTAGTAACGAGGTGATGCCCAAGCATGGATTCTAAAGCTGGGGATATGGCTGATGCTAAAGTTATAGCTCTCCATCAATTCGTTTGGCAGATCGCGAACAACAGTTACAAGATCTTTCAGTGAGGATATAAAATGGCCCTCATCATAAATATCAGCAAATTCACTGTGCAATACACACGGATTGAACGTTATGACATTTAGACATTGAAGTCTGCAAATGTGTTTGTACAACTTTTGGGGATACATACAGCAGATAGTCACTGCAGGTTCGCAGTCTAAAAATTTAAGATGATATCAGAAACGATTATGGAGATCAAGGATTCAAGAGAAGGAAACTACTTCAATAGCTCACAAATTCCTGAAGGAAAAAAAAAAAGCAACTGGCTTTCATGATATGGAACTTGCCTTGGATCTTTCCAAACATTATGGAGATCAAACCGAGGAATGACAAGCGTGGCATTCATCAGTGCAGCCACAGCCACAGCATTGCATATCTGCCATTGCAATTACACTGAGTATCCAATAACAGTCTAGATTTATAATTCGAATAATGTAACTATAGATAAATAGAGTAGTTGCTTTACCCTTTTTTCAGTTTTTGGTAACCACAGAAGTGTGTTCTATGATCGAGGGTAGAGAGAATCAGAAGAAAGCTGATAATCTCATGAATTGCTTACCGATGATCTTTGTTGGTTCAAGCCACCATTAGCCTCAACAATTAGGTAGCGCTGAAGCACTGGGGTGACTGATAAACAGCAAGAAATGAAAACACCAAACAGTTCAGATTAAATTGGATACATCCTTGAAAATACGAACCCAAAATACAAAGTCAATCCGCGTACCAACCGGCTGGGCAGCAGTAGCATTTGAACACAGCCTTTTCTCTTTCAGTTTTCTTCTGTACCTCCAGATATTATCCAACTACAATAAATTATATTCAATATTTAAGTATCATCCTCTATCAGTTAAAGTATAGCACATTCCATATCTTTGGATTCTTGTGTCAGCTAAACTTAAAAGGTAACTTCATATCCTTTATCCAGTGAATTAGTCAGCTAAAGAAAAGAAACAGATCACATATACGGAAGACGAAATCTTTCTAACACAATGAAGATTTAGGCCATTTTCAACTTGAAATTGAAAATGACCAGCTTTTAATTACAAATTTGCCAACCTGAGCGCCTCACAATCGACTCAACAACCAATAATTTTTACTTCCAAAAAAAAATGCCATTAGAAGAAACAGAAACAGATTTCAAAGGCTCAGTCAAAGAAAAAACTAGCCCAAGAAAAGAAAAATATAATGTCTGTACCTCCACATTAGAAGCATTGTCCTGCTGAATTTCCGGCCATAGTTTGAGAAACATTTCTTGGCTCCGGTATGTTGATCCCAGTGGCAGGGGAGGAAGAGGGTGCAGGAAAGTCAACAAGGGTCCTGCCCAGTTGATCAGCCCCATCATGTAGAGACATGCCAAGAAAAAAACGCATCTTTTGTGTATGATTTCTGCGAACAAGTAGAGGACCCAACACCGTCGGTGCTTGCAGTGTAGGTGGAGCTTCCGGTGGCAAATGGCGGTGGTGGATTCCGGCATGTACGTTAAAGCCATGCAAGAGAGATGTGACGGATCTTTTCTATGTCAGTTTTGTGTGTTGCGTTTTAGCTACTTTTATCAACGGATACTGCCATGGCATTAGTGATCGGTCTATTAGGCAGGATAGTCAGTCACCTATAGTTTTCTTTTTTTCTTAATGTTATGACTATGAGTTGTCACTCTCTATGTTTCAACATTCCACATCCCTAGAATGAAATCTTTTGTATTTTATGTTAGTGGGGAGGAGATATTGGGGATCCAAGCACATTGGGAGGCACGTTGGCTGGACAAAGACATGCTTCACTTGGCATTTAAGCTGGAATCAAGAATCTAATTACCACAAGCTCCCACGGGCAACGTAATCAAAGGTAAGACTTTTCCACACCCCACAAAAGTAGTTATGAAGAAGACTTACCCAAATCTTGTGTTTGAACTAACTGGAGTATGGGCATGGATTTGCACTATAATTGAACTTCCAG
Source organism: Pinguicula primuliflora (assembly GCA_025802335.1). Lineage (NCBI taxonomy): Eukaryota > Viridiplantae > Streptophyta > Magnoliopsida > Lamiales > Lentibulariaceae > Pinguicula > Pinguicula primuliflora. The sequence goes on along the minus strand of JAOYMZ010036616.1, from coordinate 8,061 downwards.
TTTTAGGCCAGAATTCAGGGATCATCAATTATCGAAAAGATGAATGTTGACCATACCTTGCAGATTCTGTATGTGCAGCCCCACTCGGGCTTAGAGGAGTCACAAAAAAAGGCACGTGGGATGTTCCCAACCACCTTGGTGTCCGCCCTAACTCAGCCCTATAGAAAAAAAGAATGACTAGTAAAGGTAGATCATTTGTACCTATACTCTAGATGTCTTCCTAAGCTACATTAACCAAGGTTAGTTCGAATCTTACCACCAACGGCCGAACCCTGGTCCTGAACTTGTTAACCATCAGGCTAAATCCTAAACAAGTTTACTATCAGGCTCTCGGTATGCTTCAGATCTGATCCTGAACTGGGAAAGAAGCCCCTTGCAAAAACTGTTCTGTGTCAGAGGAGAAACTCACTCATAGGCTTTTATCTGCATTTCTAAGATAGTAATGCTGTTCTTAGACATGAAAAATCAGAAATTCACTATTTCTCCAATTCCTGCTTCTGGAGATTAATGCTGGCATTCCCCACCAGACAAAGACAGTGAGGACACAACAATCGTACGTGACTCCGGACAGTTTTAATGCTAGTAGTACTGTCCTAATGGGGGACACCAACAGCAATTGGGGGACCTGGTATGGACCTTCACCTTTGCTGCAACATCTTCCAATGGATTTAAAAGGTAATTATTTATGTATGCGGTTGCATTTATGGAATGCAAAATAATCAGTGCTCCATTCATATATTCTTGCCCAACGGGGGCAGGAGGTATTATCACACTGAATGAATCTCAACTTTAGTCAACAGGAACTGAACTTCAATATCTTTGCAGCTTATTAGTCAGTTAAAACAAGCTGCTGATAGGATCTACAATCAAAATGCAGATGGGAGAACACCATCTAAGTTGACTTATAAGCACCAACCCTGTCTCGGGGAATCAGGCGCAGTTCGGAGCCATGTTTAAGAAAGACATTTCCTGAGAAACGAGTTCCGGTTACCAGTGCAAACATGTTATATTAATCAGCAAAATGCAGCATTCAGCTTCATGGAGAAGTGTAATCAATGATGACACGCAAAATAGGGAAATGCATCACACTCAAATATACTTGAAAAGAGATGTAATTAGGGCCGGCCAAATGGCTTTGTATCTTAGAACATAGCGTGAAGCATTATGATTCTTTTGCTGACTGTGTGAAGGAGCTCTGTTTTACAACTTAATAAACCTAAACAAGTTGAGTAGAGTAAAAATGAAAGGATGAAAGAAGAATCTAGGTCCCTCAAATCCTACTTAAAAGCTGTCAAAAACGGAGTAGCAAATGGGAGATGAAGCTAAGAGGTATATACGATAAATGCAGAGGTGGAAGTACCTGCACTCTGCTGGGGATTGATTCCAACTCCATCTGCGCAAGCAAATACTCAGTGATCAGTGACAAGAAGCGGCTTTAGCCTTGAACATTGGTAAGAAGCAAGTAATTGCCCAAAGTTGCTCAATTTAAGACTTATAAAACATGAGACAGCAATCGAAATCCTAACATATGAAACCAAAAATAATGACTCCAATTCAAAATTAATCAACCTAAAGAGAGATCGACATCCAAGTTACAGCGAAAGAATGAAAATTGATCAATTTTTTTTAAAAGATCAATCAAATTAGCAAAAGCAACAGAAAAAAAAAGATACCGTTTGTGATGATGGCACTAGTTTGTGGAGGAACTTTGAATTCTTCCGCCGCGAATTTCAGAACCGCAGTGAAGGGCGCCGCCTCAGGTACGCTAAATCTGCTCGGTCAAAACAAGGCCAAATAAAAAGATGACGTCCATGCGAAGACGAATATACAACCAAAGCTATCCAGAAAACGCTTACACTTTGAAAGGAAGTTTAGGATCGGATGTAAGCGTGACTTTGAAAGAAACCTTTCCGCCAGTGCTACCACCGCCGCCCGCGCCACCGCTCGCCATTCTTCTATACAAAAGAGTAAATACTCGTTTCTTTTTTTTCTTCTTACAGATTTTTATTTTCACAGGACGAAAAATGAATAAACGAATAAAAGTAAAACTGCTTAATTCGTACGCGCAACAAGGTCGTCAAACAGTCAAGTGCAACGTGCACCTTTATAAATACAGGCTTTACTTATAAAAAAAAATTATATTTAAATCTTTTTTTATAAATAATTTCTTATTAAATGTAAATCAGTGTACAATTTCGGCTATATACAATATGGCCCAATCACCAAATCCAGCCCGATCGCTTAAATGCAATCGGCTACAAATTCTTCCCCAAATCGGCTTTCATACAGAGCTAAATGATTTGTAGGCTATTGCGGTAGGGCGTTGGGTTTACCTAGCTCGGTAGCGTTCCCTGCGTTATCCCAAAAAGGTAAGTGCAGCCATGAATATATTGCTTTCCATAATTTTTGCGTTACCGGACAAGTATCAATGAGATGTGATTCTGTCTCAGGGGTAGCTGCACAGAGAGGGCAAAGGACCGTAGAGAGCTGGAGATCGTGCACTTCTAGATTGGCCCTTGTTGGTAGCCTCAGATGGAGATGCCGCCATGTGAAAAAGTTTATCTTAGAAGGTACATTGGAATTTTATGCTTGTTGCGCATTATTAGTGTTGAAATTCTCGTCCATTTGGGTTGCATAATTGCACTATATTGATGCTTGACTGAGTAGTTTGGAGTCGTAGAATCGTACAATAACCATCGGTCCAGCTCTAATGTCGGAGCTGGAGCTTGTTCCAAGCCACCCAGTAAGCTAGTTAGCTGCTGAATTTCCAAATCATTACAGATTCCATCCCATAACCACCACCAGTTCACCTTCCCACATAAACTCCTTTCTGTGCTACAGTGACGTCCTTGTCTGCTGCAGCAGCAAATAAATCAGGATACTTATCCTGAAAACAAGACGTCCCCAGCCATTTATCACACCAAAAAATGTTTCATCTCCCTTGCCGATTTTTCTGCTAGATTTTGTATCAAACCATGCCTTAGGCAGTATTTCCGCTCTCAGATCAGTCCACAATATTGAGGACTTTTTGGGATTGCCCTCAAAAGGAGTTAACATATGTCTAGGTTGGTGTAGATCTCCATATGAACTATCTAAAACTTTGATCCAAGTATAATTATCATCTAACAGCAGCATGATATATTCCCATTTGGCGATTAGAGCCTCATTGAACTCCTTCAAAATTTTAACCCCCAAACCTCCTCACCCCTTTGCATAACAAATGCGTTGTCAGCTTATCCAACTGATCTGCTTGGCTCCTTCCATCCTTTCACCCCATAGGAACTTTCGTAGAAGTATTGTGATTTTTTTTCAGAATCACGAAAGGGGCTAGATAAATAGAGAAGTAAAATAGTGGAATGCTAGTTAAAACTGATTTGATTAAAACTAGCTTTCCTCCGTAAGATACGTATTTGTTCTCCCAGCCCGCAAGTCGTCTTTCAATGATAGAGAGTATGGGCTTTCACGTGTCTAGTTTGCGGGGATTTGAACCAACCAAAATTCCGAGGTATTTGAAAAGAGTTACCGCTGCTCTACAACCCAGAATAGCAGCATGTTGGATAGTTTTAGAGTGTCTTAGGTTAACTGAATACAGTTTTCTCTTAGTATAATTAACCTTCAGCCATGAAGTTGCCTCAAATATTTGTAGCACGCATTTGATAGTGTATGTGTCCTCAGGAGTTCCATTTCTGAGAATTATTGTATCATCGGTGTATTGCCGATGAGAAACTTTAACATTTTTCCTGCCTACATCATATCCTCTCACTGCTGCGATTGCAAACAGTAGAGGTGATAAGGAGCACCCTTGCCGTAAGCCCCGCTACACTTTAAACTCAACGCACGGGCTGTCGTTCACAGTGATAGGAAGTGGAGCTATCCATTGGAGCCATTTATCACCAAAAACCATTGTTCTCATCATGCCAAATAGGTATTCTCAGTCCACACTATCAAATGCTTTCTAGAAATCCACTTTGAATAATACACACTTCTTCTTTGATATTCTAGCATCATTCAGTCTCTCAATTGCTAAGAGGACACTGTCAAGTATGTATCAAAGAAGTTGCTCACTATCTAGTAAGCACAATCTGTATGTCTCTGTACTAGTAATCTGAGGTCTCTGAATATTTTCTGGAGCATAATGTGCTTTAAAACTATCATGTATATAACCGTCCACTGCTGCCACATCTATAATCCAGTTTCCATCAATCTACATCTCCTTGACACTGTTTCTGTAACGATTTTTCCGTAGTGTAGCATGGAAGTAGTTGCTGTTAGCATCTCCCTCTTTTAGCCACCTACTTCTAGATTTCTGATATATCAAAGAGGACTGTATCTTTCCCAGTTTAGATAACTCAACTCCAACTTGTTTCTTACATTCTCGTTCAAGATTAGTGAGTTCCCTGTCATTAAGCATCAGCTCAATCCATTGTTCTCTGCCTCAAGTTGCTTTATTTTAGTAGGGAGTTTGCCAAAGACTTTCCCATTCTACTGTTTGAGTTTGTCCCTTAACTGTTTTAATCTTTGCTGGTATAAAAAACCAGCATCACCTGTTTTAGAAGTTTGGTCTCAGCATATCTCAACATAGTTCTCGTAAGCTGGGTGTTGAAACCAAGTGTCAATGACCCTAAATGGTTTCAGATCCCAGTTTCTAGAGTCATTTTCAAGCAGCAGGGGGCAATGGTCTGAATATTTTTTTGTCCAAAGCTACTTGCTGCAAGTCTGTCCATTTGTCTAACCAACCTTCAGACAACAAAAATGTGTCGAGGCAACTTGCACTTAATCTCCCTGGCTGATACCATGTAAACTTGTGCAGCTGGAGAAGTAGGTCATTGAGTTCAAAGCTTTGAATAAAACAATTGAACTCTCATATTTCCCTGTTAGAACTATTGCTTATTCTAATTCTCTCCCTCATGTCCCTTATAGAGTTAAAGTTCCCAACACAGCATAATAAGTCATTTGATAGAAGTTGCAGCCGAGCCAACAAGTTAGCCCATAGTTGCCTCTTTCTGTCCAAAACACACGGAGAATACACATTTATGATTTTGATCTCGTCTTGCTGAACACCCCATCGACCGCTAACTTACAAAGCTTCATCTATTGAACATGAATTTAGCAGTGTAAACGTATACATTGTCCAGCTACTAAGGATGCCTCCAGAGTTTCCTTGAGCTGGGAGATACACGAATCCAAAATCTATATGACCCCACAAACGTGCACACAACCTATTATCAATTGACTCTTTTTTAGTTTCTTGCAAGCATAATAACTGAACTTCATGCCGCCTTATTAAATCATACACCTCCCTTTTCTTGTGATCACTACCCAATCCTCTTATGTTGTGACTAAGTATCTTCACTAAAAGTATGGCATACACTAGTGTCTGCTAGGGAACTGCATAGATCAATCATGCTTGGGTTCCTTACTCTGCCCTTCAAAGAGAGACTCATGTTCTTCTTGAATCTCAACTCCAATTAGGTTCCTAAGTAGAACAGTAGATTGAAAGTCAGCAGGGCTAGCTTCCTGTGTGTTTTACTGTCTCAGGAGGGATTTGTTGTAACGATAACTCTCTTTACTTCGTCGAATATCCCACACCAAACTTGAGGGGGAGTGTTAAAGAAAGTGATATTCCTGCTTGAGGACAAACAAACAGGTGGGCAATTATGAAGCATGCGTGGGCAATTATGAAGCATGCACAATTATGAGAAAGAGGTCAAAAGAAATCATGTGTGAAGAAAAAAGAGGTCATGCGCCCACCTTGGTTGATCAAGTCAAAAGAGATGTTGAAAGAAATCATGCGCCCCACCTTGCATGCATGATGAGAAAAAACATGCGTGACCTTAGTGAGAAAACATGTATATATGTGCTCAAACATGTATAGAAAAAATCAATTGGAACGGAAGAAACAAGAAAAGGAAGAGAAAGAACTGGAAGTATTTCCTCCCGTAGAGTATGATAAATTTTATATAAACTGGGTCGACTCTAAACGCAAGTCAATGGCCTCCCAGCCTATCACACTCGGATCAACAGACTTTGAATAAATCGAGCCTAGGGACAACTGGGTCTCGTATATGCAGGTGTGCGTGGGAGAGTTGATTTGGTAGGAATGTGAGTGTCACCATTAAAACCTTGAGCCAAAGGTAATAGGTTCTCCCCACAATTCCTATTTAAATTAGTCCAACTAAGGTTTCACAACCAGTATGGGACAAATACTTCTAACACCTCCCCTCAAGTCCGACTAGGCAAACTCTGTCGAACTTGAACGCCACACCGAAGAATTTTTAGAAGAGCGGAAGCGTAACTCCGATACCATGATAGAATACAGAAGAAAGGAGAAAGAAGTTGGGTCAGCCCAATACTCGGATCACGAGCCCATGAAGAAGCGAGCCCGACCGTTTACGATCAGTTCGGGTCTCGTGTGTGCAAGTGCACATGGGGGTTAATTTGGTAGGAATGTGGGTATAAAATTTCAACTTAGTATCGGAGCTCACTATGGTCTAACGATCGAAAAAAGATCCATGGGCCCTCTATACACCTATCCACACAAAAAATGGGGAAATGGTAGACCCAATAACACAAGCTACATAAAGGTCATGATTGTTGATGGACTTAGAGCCTCTGAGGTTAATTAGGTTTAATCCAGATAATATAAATAATCAAGTCTCAACAGGGCTTGCCCAGTTGGACTTGCAGGAGGGTGTTAGAGTTAATTGTCCCATACCGATTACAAACAGATTGATGGACAAGTATATAATGATATGTGGTGCTTCACCCTATTACCTTGGTACCTTGGCTTTTAAGAGTGTAAGCCCACATTCATTATATACTGACCCATGCGCGCACACACGCACGGGCCCGAACCCACCGGGTCGGGTCTGTTCCAAATTTCAACTTTTTTTCTTCCGCTGAAACAATGTCTTCTTCTTCTCTGAATGTTGGCTATTTTGTCACTTTGAAACTCAAAACTGAAAACTTTCAGTTATGGAGAGAACAGATGATGGCTCTAGCTGAGAGTCAAGAACTCACCGGTCATCTTACCGGTGAAGATCAACCTCCTGCAGCAACACTTGTCGCTGTTGATAATCAATCTGTGATGCCAAATCCAGATTATGTCAAGTGGAAATCGTTGGATCAATTGTTAAGGGGATGGATCATAGGCACACTGTCTGAAGAAGCTATAGGGCATGTGGTCGGTTTGGATCTGGTCAGCGAAGTCTGGGCAGCCTTAAAGGAAGCTTATGCACAATCCTCTCAAGAACGACAATTTCAACTTTCTCAACAATTGACCTACATGAAAAAGACTCCTGAGATTAGTCTCAGTGATCACTTGGCCAAGTTTAAACAAATTTGTGATAACCTCTCTGCAGTAGGCTCCCCTGTTGCTGTTCAACAGAAGGTGTTCTCGCTGCTCACGGGTCTTGGCAGCAAATATGAGTCCTTTACCACAACTATGCTGCAACCTCCCATGCCTTCGTTTAAAGAAGTGGTTCCACTATTACAAAGTTTTGAAACTCGTCAACTTCTTCACTCGGCTGAAAACGTCACTTACTCAGCTTTTTATGCTGACAAAGGGGCTGGCCGTTGATCAAGATCCCATTCCAATTCACAGAATTTCTCCTCCAAGGGACGAGGTTTCACCCCACCTAATCATAATCGGTTTGCTCAAGGCAACAACTCAAATACTGGCTTCAACAATTGGAGGGCTCCTCGTGATGTTGTTTGTCAGATCTGCCACAAGAATGGTCACTCAGCTCTCAGATGTTGGCAACGATTTAATCATTAAGTCCAGCCAGACAATCTTCCTCAAGCTTACAATGCAACACATGACAAAGCCTTGACATTCCCCGAAGAGTGGACAACTAATACGGGTGCTTCTACTCATATGACTTCTAATGAAGGTATACTTCAAAATCTTGCTCCATATTCTGGTTATAGTCATATTATGATAGGTAATGGCAAATTTCTCCAAGTAACACATACTGGTGATGCTTTGATCAAAACTGCGGACAACTCTTTTCTACTTAAGAATGTTTTGCTAGTACCTGATCTTGAACGCAGCCTTCTATC
>JAOYMZ010036605.1:0-15795 GCA_025802335.1 Pinguicula primuliflora | reverse complement strand
GGTTACCTGAATCGGAATGCTGGAGAATGGGCTCTTACCGCGGGGAGCGTCGGCGGAGTTTGGAGCAGTGACTTCCAAATACGAGCGCCCAGGTGCTGGAATGTTTGAACTTGGGGCGTTAGGGACAGCCGCGCCCTCAAAATTGGGAGAAACTTGCAAGGAATTCTTGTTTTTGACCTTGGTGGTGGCCGGATTGTCCACGGAATGGCCGGGAACCTCCATGCGAAGCCTGAGATAAGAAGAGAGCGGGCAACACCTTTCAGTTCATTGATGAATCAGGTTATGATCCACCAATAATTTTGATGTTGTCATAATGAAGACTTGCCCAAATTGCATTTCTGATATATCAACAGTTTCGTCGTCCACTTTTAACATTATTTCCAAGTTCGTACAAACCTTTAAGAAGAACCGCTCATACCAACAATGCAACGGGGCTCCTCTCGCTCTTACCCAAGCCGACCTCATTAATTGTCCATCAACAAATTTCCAAGGGCAGAGATTTGTCATACAAAGAAAGTCTGTAGTTTTAGAGTCGTTCAACAATTTGAACTGGTCCTCAACTGATGCTAGTCTCAACAACACCTCTCCCCCTTCTAGACGAACCACAGTTCCACCAGAGTATCCATTACTCTCAAGTATCTTTTCCAAAGTGTTGATATCCAGTTTAGGAATATGGAGATCCACTAGACACTTGTCCAACCAAGAAGAATCCTCCACTGTGGGTGAGAATTTTATAGTTTTCACTGGCTCCAGATTTATAGCAGATTGTGGAATATTCTTAGCTTGTGCTGAACTCAGTTGCAATGACACCCCTTGCTTATTTTTGGACCAAGAGCTTCTTCAGAAGAAGAACATGCTCTATTAACGAATAACTGATATGTGCCAATTCGCATACCATTAACTTTCTTAATAATTTCTTCCAAAATCGTTCATTTCACACAAAACCATACCTCTTCCCCCTAAACTCCATTCTAGCCAGAGCCAGCACATCACTAACCTGGGCCTTGGTATCAAAAAATTTCCATATGTGGACATTCCAGTCATGAGGCAGATTAGAGACATACAGTGATATAGAGGTAGCCCTAATTTTCTCTATAAAAAAAGGTGGAGATTTTTTACCCTTTGAGTTCCCAGCAGCGTTAGCTTCATTCATCAATATTTTGGCAAATCTGACTTTTCCCCATGCATCCACAAAGCTTCTTCAATCACAGGGATGTTATCTGTTACAGTAGCTGCAGTACCCAAATCTGTGTGACCTTCAGGAATTACGTTACTTACTCCCATCATACAAAAGCAGAAAGGTAGGTAATGTTTGATCTAATCCATCCACGGTGCAGACAGTCAAAGACGACTACCCGACAGCCATTCTGTTCCGGTCAAATTTCAAAATTTGAACGTCTGTGTGTAAATTGCATGCACACTGTGAAATTTTTTAGGGTTTATTCCATATTTATAAAATTTTGCTTACAAAAAACAGAAGGATGATAAGGATAAAAAGTTGGAAGAAAAAAGTGTCAGGGAATATATTAATTGACTCCTTAATATTAACATTGGAGCTATTCTGATCATTCATATTAATACGTGATGCAATGCATTAGTAAGTATGCCCCTTCTTAACTATTGTATATTTAATTTGTATTCAACCCTTACGTGTGATCTCTCGTTGTCAGAATTGTTTGCACCATTTAAAAATTTATACATATGAAAAAAAACCCTCTTGTTTTATGGCCGTTGTGCTGACTGCGTCAGCATGAGTTTCTAAATTCCAATAAGAGACTGTTCAATTATGAGAGTTTCGATCCTGTATATAGACATTTGACCACATAAGAACTGAATGGATGGCTTGTCAGGACTAGTCGACGATCAGGAGATAAAGCAAGCTCTAATGGACATGAACCCGGATAAAGCGGCTGGCCCAGACAGGTTTTCAGCGAGTTTTTAGCAATGTAATTGGCCTACTATCTCTAACACCTTACTATCATTTGTACATCAGAAGATAAATGATCTGGAGATAAAGCAAGCACTAATGGACATGAACTCGGATAAAGCGGCTGGCCCAGACAGGTTTTCAGCGAGTTTTTATCAATGTAATTGGCCTACTATCTCTAACACCTTACTATCATTTGTACATCAGATTTTTCTGCAGGGACAGGTACCCAAATCAGTAAATAAAGGGTTGATTTACCTTCTACCTAAAGTGGACAACCCGAAGAGCTTTGACAGTCTTCGTCCCATTAGCCTTATTAATATCGATGCAAAGGTGGTATCCAAAGTCATTGCAAATCGTCTTCGTGTGGTTCTCCCATCTATTGTGGCATGCAACCAGTCCAGCTTCATCCAAGGAAGAAGCATAGTGGACAACATCATTGTGGCACAGGAAGCCCTGCACACCATACGTCTTCGTAAATGGAGGAAATGCTATATGGCACTCAAAATAGACCTTGCTAAGGCATTCGATAGGATGGAGTGGAGCTTCATTCAGGATACTCTCTTGGATGTGGGGATCCCACCTTATATTTCCACAGTTATTATGTCCTCTCTGAGTACCGGCTCGATACAAGTTTTATGGGAGGGGATGAGAGGTCCTGCATTCTTTCCAATGAGAGGGGTCCGTCAGGGTGATCTAATCTCGCCATACCTCTTTGTTCTTTGTATGGAGCGGTTAGGTCATCTGATAGAGGTCGCGCTTGCTGCTAACATTTGGAAGCCTCTTACTTTTGGATGGCAAAAATTCAGGCTTTCACATCTCATGTTCGTCGATGATCTTATATTATTTGCTAAAGCATCTGTGGAGTAGGCTTTGGTTAACAGGGAAGTCCTGCATATTTTCTCAAGTTCCTCGGGACATACGGTTAATCATAATAAGTCAGTGTTGTGGTTCTCTCCAAATACCCCGACTCTCGAGGTTCTGGAAATTGAAGTTGCATTGGGGATCACTCGTGTGGATGATTTGGGGCGCTATTTTGGAGTCCCACTAATACACAACCGAATCTCGAAGGAGACCTATGCCAGTTTCCCTGCTAAAATGAGGAAAAAGGCCCAGTCTTTGAGTTCAAGGAAAATCTCTTTAGCAGGACGTTTGGTGCTAAGCAAATCCGTGTTGAACTCTATTCTTGTCCATCCTATGCAATCAGCTAGCTTTCCTGTAGCGGTATGTGACGACACGAACAAAATCATTAAGAGTTTTTTATGGAATAACGTCCTGGACCAACCCAGGAAATCTATGGTGGCATGGCATAAGATATGCCAGAAAAAAGAACATGGTGGACTTGGTTTGAGGAACTTTCGACACACAAATCAGGCTTTCATGTTGAAATTGGCTTAGGAGTTCATTACATGCCCGCAGAAGTTGTGGGCACAAGTATTTCAAGCTAAATATCGCATCACTAGTATTTCTTTCACACCTCAAAAGCTAAGTCAGGCGGGCTCACATATCTGGAGGCAACTAAGGAGTAATCTCCTTCTGGCACATCAAAATATCCGGTGGGTCATCGGGGACGGCTGTAGTGTGTCTTTCTGGCAGGACATTTGGTACCCTTTTGTGCATCTTCTTCAGCATGCTTCTTTAACCCAACTATCAGAGTTAGAACTTATCGGAAGGTTGTCAACTTGTGTCATCCCTCTGGGGAATGGAATGTAGAGGAGCTGGAATCTCGGCTACCTTCGGACTTGGTGGATAGCATACTGACCATCCTTCCACCCCATCCCATTGCTAGCCAGGATATTTGCTCCTGGAAACATTCTGCTGATGGCCGTTTCACTTGTTCATCGGCAATAAATCAAGTCATTAATCCAGTCAATGAAGCAGTTACTTTTTCTTGGCAACAAGTATGGAAACTCCAAACCCAGGAACACATCAAGATGTTCATCTGGAAGGTGCTTCATGGCACATTGTGGACAAACTAGGAACGGTTCAGACGAGGGCTCGTGCTCTCCCCAGATTGTATACTGTGCCCAGCAAATGAAACAATCATGCACATCTTAAGAGACTGCAACAGAAGCAGGGAGATTTGGCTAACACTCTCTCCCTCTATTCCTATTCCATTCTTTACTACTTTGAATTTCAGAGATTGGATTGTTGATAATATTACTGATTCTAAACATTCACAGGAATGGAGTGCTTTCTTCGCAACAATCTGCTGGAAGCTATGGATGACCAGAATGAGGAAGTATTTCAATCCAAACTTATTTCTAACACGAGTTTAAGATTGTCTATACCGGCATACTTCACTAAAGCTCAACGGGCACTACAACAAGAGAAAGTGTGCATTAGAAACCTAACCGCTATAGCTGCAGGGGCGCCACCATCAGCAACTTCTTCTGCAGACAGGGGCTTATATCTCTATGTGGACACAGCGGTCAACAGACACTCTGGGGTTGTAGCTTGCGGAGGCATCCTGCGAAGCTCCACGGGGAATTGGTTACTCGGTTTCAACATCAGGATTGGGTTGTGTTCTGTTCTTTTTGCTGAACTATGGGCAGTCCTTTATGGATTGGTGTTAACAGGCTCTCCACAGGGATACAATATCATCATTCACTCAGACGGCAAGATGGCTGTGGAGGCAATTGAGGGGAAAATGATATCAGAACTGTGGCTAGTATTATCCGCCGATTGAAGCATAGCTTGGCATCATGTGAGTCGTATATGTTCAGACATATCAGCAGAGTCTTCAATCGGGAGGCAAACCGCCTTGCAAAACTGGGCTTATCGAATGTCTCCCGTAACCTCCACTTATTTTTACGGGATCCTTCCATGGCGGATGAAATGTGTGCGGAGCCACATCTTCTTCTGGACGCAGGTTTGTTGGTCAGCTGGGGGCTCCGGTAGGATATGTCGCAGCTTCATGGACGACTGAACAGTGCAGGACTCTAATGGCCCCTATCTGCAGCAATTGTGAGTCCAGCTAGTGTTACACTGCACAGACAACCCTCCAGCATCTCAAGCTCTCAGGCATTAGAAGTTACAGAGCAAGAACATCTCTCACGCATTCGCTTTCAATTTGAACCACCGTGATCTGAACTGTTCTACTTTCTGATTTCCGGCAACATACCTCCCTTGTATTGAAAAAAAAACTGAAGCTTGATTTGTACGGCCCAATCCAAAACTCACCCCATACTTTTGTCAACCCTCTGAAGCAGAGAACATTGCAAGTATAGGGAATTCTCCAAACTTGTTTTGTGTAAGAGCAATGCTACATGTACCCTCAAATTTGACACACTTCATAAACCCCCTTATGTAGCACCCATCACAACCACACACACAACCTCACTCATTTTTTAATTTGTTGTTGTGATGGTTGCCACATAAGAGGATTTATGAAAGTGTGTTAAAGTTGAGGGTACAAGTAGCATTATTCTTTGTGTAATGTAAGCCCCGGACCGCCGCAACTTTTTTTATAACATTTGTACGCATACAAGAAACCCACAATCTTCACTCTCATTTTTGGGTTGTCTTTCCCACGATACAATCGGGGTAATAACATATAAATGTTGAGGCTCTTTTTTTTTAATTTTTTTTTTGTGGGAAACAATTTTCTAACCATTAACTTCACACAATCACCCACTCATAAACACATCGCTCGGCCAAGGTCATCTTGATACTTTGAGGCTCTCTCTCACTTCTCCTCATCCACATTATCCCATCAAGATGATAAAGAGAAGAAGTATTCCCATCGTCCCAACAGTTCAAACATTCGTTATTGACAACATAAGAAGCAATAACACTGGTCCTCCCATGGCATTCAAATTTCAATGCCTTCTCTGATTCCAAAGGAACAAAACGAACAGAAACATAATGATGTTCCTGTTATCATAATGGAGTGGGAAAAAGTACACGGAACTCTTTCCAACAACAAATATATCTTCCAGAAGACATACACAAAGGAACAGTCAGAAGAAGGTGCAAGCACAAAGTTCATTCATTATATCCTCTTCATATAGAGAGAGGATTGGAAACAAAAAAAAAAAAAACAGGACAAAAGATTCCTAGCTTACAGTCACATTCAACAATGGCTACCAGCAGAGGAAAAACAAGAACTCTGCCCAGCCACGAACTGTGGCTACGCATCTACATTTTATCAACTAACAACAACTGGGATAAAACGGCTGATGCTGATTCCTTATATCCTGCAGGGTGAAAAGGGGAACGAAAAAACAAAAGCAGAAAGGTCAGGGAGCTGTAATCACCTCAAAACTCAACTTAAATTGATCAAAATATATACCGAGATAAGTATCTGTGTACATAGTCAGATCTAGTAGTAAAGGGATCCTGCCATGAGAAAAAAGATAGGTGTCAATTCACTCAAACAAAGAATTTAGAGGCATGATTTGTAGAGTCAGTGCACTATTATACCCTGCCACCAGTTCCCCCTTACAGCACCGTCCAGGTCTTCTCCTCCGCCGTTCTTTTGGTCCTAATCAAATGAAACAGACAAGTTAAGGTTATGTGTTCAAATTCCCTCCAAAAAACAAAACGACTCTGGCAATTTAACATTGGATCCGTGGATACTTACGGGTGTGATGCCAGGTTTCTGTGTACCCTCCGGTTGAAAATAGACGTCTTGAGCTCCATAGTATATTGACGAGTTGTAATGAAACGGTTTTACTTTTTCCTCCGGATAAAGTTCAAACATCTCCTTGGTTGAGCTCCTCTTATGGCCTTTACTGTCCCCACCATTCTTAGCTGGGAACAAATAGAAAAGACTGGTTTTATAGAACAAAGAATGAAACAGTAGTTCAATTTGATTACTATTTCTAATTCCATAATCGATGGGCAGTATAGCCCACCCGCCTAGTGCCTAGTCGGCCTAGGGGCCGGTTTAGGCGCCACTAAGAGGGTGCTTAGGGCGGCATTACCTTCTCGAACAGAGCTTATAACATTGCATAACCAAATTCAAAGAGGTTGTTTTACAAACAAATTATTTTGAGCAAAAGTACTCATGTGCAATTAGTTAATCACGTCCCGAGACTACCTGAACCACCAGTCTTGGAATTCCATGCCTCGCTCCCAGAGTCATTTTTCTTCACAGTTTCAGCCGAATGTAGAGATTGCTGTCCCAAGGCCTGAATTCAAGTATACAAGAACCAGATCATTTTTGCAGGAATAGAATAAGCCCAATCGAGTACAAGCAAAGTCATGAATCAATAGTAACTTTTATCTGTAAGGAAAAAATGTGACAACTGTTTAAATTGCAGATTAATTGTCAAACAATTGCAGCTGCTACTTGCTTCTTCTTCACCACCATGAACTCTGCTGTAATATAAAGACGTGTATACTAGAAACAAGAATTAAAAGGCCAAAAGATAAAAACGCTAGAAAACAGTAGTTGACACTCTTAAATAAACTTCGAACAGAGAGCGGATCAACTGCAGGCCTGGTTACCGGACCAACCACTTCCACCACTAAAAACGAGTGTTCAAGAAAGTGTTAGTCGATCAGGTTCCACTTTGGGGCGCAGGCTGGGCGGCCCCTACTCTAATAGATTGTATATGCAGACTAAATCTTCTTATTCAGATTGTATTTGCAGACTAAATGATTATGATTTATTCAGAGTAATCTTGATAGGTGAATTAAATTGATGCAATAATAAGTGTTATAAATCATTCCGTCAGTATACACCAGTGTGTATAATAAAAGCTCTGCATGCCTGGTTACCGGACCAACCACTTCCACCACTAAAACACATCATAATATAACTAACATGAGAAGTAAATCAGGCATTTGATTCAGCCTCTCAAAATGCGAAGATCCCATTTTTCAATTCATGAAATAAAATCACACCACAAGAAAAAAGAACAGTCTTTGATACCGTAGCAGGAGGCGGAAAAATTGTTGAAAAAATCCCAGGAGACGAAGGGCTTGACGAAGACTCCTTCGCCCCAAAAAGATCAGAAGCAAGTGAAGAACCCGATTGCTTTCCTCCTTCCATTGTCTTCTCTATTTCTTTCTTTTTCCCCTTCTTGCTTTCTTTTACTGCCCTCACTTTCCCCCTTTACACAACTTGATTTTCGCAAAATGGGATATCTCTGATCAAAAGAGACCCATGAAGTGTCTTTATATGCAAAAGGCCCACCTTCAAGAATGTAACCGCCGCGGATCTTTCCTACAGAAAACAAACCCCAAAAATCCCCACACAAACGAAAAAAGCAAATCCAATTGGCAAAAAGGGGGGGCGAAGATGAGATAAAAACAGAGAAGGCACGTGAACGATCTGGTAATGTGTGTAATTAATGAATGCAAACAGAAGCAAAAAAAGGATTTATACGGAGGAAAAAGGAGAAACCTTTGGGCTGGGAAACGGGAAATGATTAATTAATTATTCGTCCAGTAAATTAAATAGATACAGGAACTTGTGTTGTATATATGTATGTATGTGGATTGGTATTGATAGCTTTATCGCCGACCAGTCTCTCTCACACCAGAGTCACGTTCGACAAGGAAAGATGAAAAATAATATAATAATCAGTCGGTTAACACAGCATCGAAATTTTCTAGTTGCCCGTATATATCAATATGAACAGAAGATAATTTGGAAAAATGATATGGAGCAAGATAATTTGGGTAATAAATTTGAAGGATATTTTTGGTAAGTAGTCGGAAAATATATAGGTCAATATTTTTGGAATCCTTACGTCGAAATTTTTTAGGAATCGGTCTTAAATTTTACTTTTGGCACTCGTAACACATCGTTTAACCCTATGACTAAATTTGTTGCTCTTAAAATACTTATATAATAGGGTTTTAGTTTTTTTTTTTGCGGCGAAGCCGTCGAAACCAGAATCTATGACTGATTCCTAAAAGATTTTGACGCAAAGCTCCAAAAATATTGGCAGTATTTTTTTTCGACTACCCAAAGTCGCCGAAAATGCTCAATTACCAAAAATTTATTTCAAATTTCTTGCTCTGTATCATTTCCCAGATGATTTGTACCACGAATTTCACCCACAACTATAAGCGCACACACACACATTAGTGTGTGTGTGGACTCCACTCATGTGAGTGGGGTGAACAATTGGTGGAATGAACATTTGTGGTACAAATCAATTGCCTGAACAAAATATATTTTACATCATTCACCCTATGTTCCAGAAAACGTTTCGGTTCCATCCGAATACCGTCTAAGCATATACTTAAACCATTTTTTTTAAGTAATACTTTGTATTTATTAAACTTTGGTATACAGTTTTTGGCTATTTACATATCTGCCTCACCCCAAACCAACGACTTTTTGCAAATTACATAATCGATTTTCGATTGTCTCCCTACAATACTTAAACCATTTACATTATCGTTTAGGTTGGGGAACACCCACAATGTACAATATTATAAATTGACAACTTAAATTATAATATCATTGAAAAACCGATATCTATGGGTCAGACTTTTTTGCACAGCCCATTTTGTGCACAATCCGTGCACAATCCATAGATATCGCTATTCGTTGTCAAAATTGGTTGTACCATTAGAAAGGTCAAGCATAGGAGATTAAAAGTCCCATGTTCCGGCACGTCCCCGGCTACGAAGTCGCTGGAAATTTCTAAAACCCTATTAAGGACTACTTAACCCAAGAGGAAAAATATGAAACTAAATTAAACAGTGATAAAGTCTTCGGAATATCACCAAAACTTGAACATATGATATCCTATGCATCGCCTTTCTAATGGTGCAACCAATTTTGACAACGGGTAGCGATATGTATGGGTTGTGCACAAATAGGTTGTGCACAAATAGGTTGTGCAAAAGAGTTTGGTTCCCTATATATATATATAACCAATCAAAACCTCCACACTCCATCAGGATTCAGCTAGCCTTTCGTCAAATTTTCTCCTTAAATTATGTTGATTAGAATTTAAATTTTTTTCGGTGATTGAGTTATTAGCACTAAAAAACTTATAATTTCATCTCATAAATATAAAATTTCAAATAGTGTAACCAATGTCGATTGATATATGCTTACAATTGTAATATTTTATACATGAAAATTTTTAAATGGAGGATGGTATATCCCGAACGGCATTTATTACGTGCTGAATTCTCATCCTGTCGTCCACTGTTAATCTAACAGCCAGGATTAAATCACTTAAGTTAAATGAGTGTTTAAATTCTAGTCGTCCACTGTTGATCCGACAGTCAAGATTATAATTCTACATGTAAGAAATATCGACGGGTAGCAGAAAATTTCTTATTTTGCTATAATATTTGCACAATATCTTTAAGTATGAATATAATATATTTTTACGTTTTCTTAAAAATGAAGTTTTTCGTTTTCGTTTTCCTTTTCCTTTTTCCCGTTTCCAGTTTCTGTTCGTATTAGGTCCTCCTGTCGTGCTGCCACGAGTCTGTATCAGTTTTTCCATGTTGGCCCATGGTATTCAACTTCTCTGCCACGAATCCCTAGTGGATAATAACGATCCCCTGTCCATAGGGACCCACGGAACCTGGCCACACCTGTTAGGGTTTACTTTGACCCGAGTTGGATAAAACATATCTTTTTGAAAATGAAATCAATTGCAATTTTAAACTAAATTTGTTTTATTGCACATTTATCATTATATATAATTATTTCTGTACATTTTTCAATTGAACCCCACCCCCAATCTCTATTCTAGGGTTTCCTTTTTTTCGCTACAATTCAGTTACCAATTTTGAATTGTAGAGAAAAAAAATGCTTGACCACATTTAATTTATACCAGCTTTTGGGTTGAGTGCAAGTTTCTTAAATTGGTCGGGAGTGTAAAAACTCTCGAATATTGAGAAGAAGCGGGAGTATTCCTCCCATTTACCTACCTAAAAAAAACTACCAATTTTGAAATATAATTGGGGATGGTTACACCAATCATCAAAAGAAGTGTGATCTTGTAACCTATGTTCTAGATGGTGGTCGTCTAGGCCATTTAGACGCTATCTAGGCGTTAGACGATCGCATTCCGCCCTGTCCAAATGTTGCCTAAGCACTTACTCTGGTCTGTTTATACAGACACCTAAGCGTTGGTCGTCTTTGGCTGCCTAGGGACTGATCTAACGCCTTATAGAACACTGCTTGTAGGTGATTCTTGACTCTTTGTATCAACAACTAAAATTGAATTTGCACGATTTATTGTTACTGGCTCTAGTACTTCTGATTGAATGATGGTCATTCATATTCTTTCGAATTTATCAACAAACTTGCCGCCAAATTTCATTCAAAATTTATGGTGTCCATGTAGGATTCGACCATAATTGTAATGTGATATTCAATTTTTGTTTGCATTATCATAGCTACATTCGACTATATGTAGCAGTTGGTGCAAATGCTTTAGCTCCAGGCGCATTGTATAAATAAATGTTATGCGGTATATATTTCTTTATTGCAGACAGGCAAGCTTGTGTATTGGGATTTCACTCCTCACCTTGATAGATTTTCCCGGGTTGGTAACCGATTCTGCAAGAGTTTTTAGCTGAAAGCACATATCTTCGGTGGTATAAGTAATTTCATGTTTTTAGTTGGTTAATAGACTTCATTCTAATTCCAGTCTTGATGCATAAGCTTTTGGAAAACCTTATTTATGTGGTATGAGCCTGACTGCCTGTTGTTCCATGTCCACCAACCGTCCTACTACTTTGGGGCGGGGGACTGTTCAAGGAGCTACAGAAGGTCTGATAGTTGAGCAATTTTCTAGCACATTGCATTGTCTTTCATCAGAAATGATATATGGCACCCTTGGGCCCATACACCACCCTAGCACTCCTCACATGTCTGCACTCATGGATCTCACACATACCAACATGTGTATGCACACACACAGTCATGGATGGTGTGTGTGCAAATGGGTGGTGTCGTATAGTGCCTCTCATCTTTCCAACATCCATCACCAAGTACAAGTACCATCATAGTATAATTTCTCATTTATTTTGTTGATTTATCACCTGGAACCATATATAACCTTGCAAATTTAGTTGTAAAATAAACATCTCCAAGCTATTTATCCTGCAAAATTCTGTTGATAACCCATTGCCCGCATGCCTTGCTATGGTCCCGCTGAACCAGCCTATGTAGTACTTACCTATTAAAATACAACCATTATGTTGATGCTTGAGTCCTTTCATTTACTCCCTAAAAACATCCTTAAGTAGTGAAATACTTGTATCCACAAGTGTGGTTCATCATCTTGATGACAATCAAGTTTCCAAGGCATTAGAAACTCGCAACTTGGAGCCCAAGTCCGAACATCGCCGCCACTTTAGAAAATTGGTCGTATGGCCACGACTGCGCCATTTTAGTCACCATCGTCGAATCCTCAACCAGCAGAAGATGCTGAATCACAATGGGAGACCGTGGGAGGGCGGCGTAAGCAAAACAACGCCAACATTGTGCGAACTCAGGTAGCACAGGTGCACAAAAAATTGCCCCCGTACATTGCTAAACTGCGAGAATCTTCAATCTCTCTATACATTTCGAACTTCCCTCCTGCATGGATGGAGAGGGAAATGTGGGATTTCTTTGAAGCATGTGGTCCGGTTCAGGATATCCACGCCTTGCCTAGAATGGAGATTATAGGGCGCAGGTATGATTTTGTCCGTTTCGCAAAATCTATTAATATTGATGACATTGTGGGAAAATCAAATGGTGTAAGAGTTGGGACAAGCAAATTGTATGCGAATCTTGCACATGCACCCGAAGGTCTTACAGGAATATTGGGCCCGGAAGATGGTGAGGTTCGATGGCAACCAGTGAACATGTTGAGTTTGGCTAAAATTACTCAAGAGGAAGCGATTGAAGTAGTCAAGTTTATACCAAAATCTGAGGAGACAGAATGATTAGGAGCATGTCTGGTAGGGCTACCGTCACCAATTATGTACCTTAAAATTATGGATAAACTGCTCGAAGAAAACCAGTATATAGGAGGACGAGTAGTGAGGTTGGAGGGTGGTGAGGTGTTGATTAAGCTTAGGTCTGGAGAAGAAAAGGTACGATTGATGAATGACAAGCAGGTACTAGGACTCTTATGTGTGCATAACGTCCGACCGTGGGAAATGATCAATGGACAGCTAGTTCGGCCGACCTGGATTTGGGTAAAAGGTACTCATTTGCACTATTGGTGTGAATCGTTCTTCTGAGAAGTTGCATCCAAATTGGGAACTATGGTGATAGTTGATGAGGAAACGGTAAGCAAATCAGAAATGCAATTTGGGAGAATTCAGATACTGACTACTATGAATGGGCAGCAGCGTAAGACGCTAAAGATTGATCCCATAGTAGAAAGTTTTTCAGTTTTCATCCAGGAAGAATTTTCTTATCATAAGTGGGCAATGTCTCATAAGGGAAAAAAGTTTTGGGTAAAATCTAAAAATTCAGAGTGACCAAAGTTACATGCAGGCACAGTGAAGAAGCCGACTGCAGAAGCAACAACACAACTTATCTCTGGTCCACTACCGCAGAATATGGAGATCAACATACTGTTGCCGGAGCAGATGGAAGTAGTAACAGTGAAGGACACTATGAGCAGGAATGCAGATGCAGGGCGTGACAGACACTTGTTGGAAAATATGGAGATATGTAATCAGAAATAGCAAATTGTTGATGCAGAAGTAATTAGAGAGGAAATGGGGAATGATGGACTCGATATGCAGTAGGAATTGGTAATTGAAGAGCGGGTGGTTGGTAGAGTGGATATAGATCAATGCACATTCATCGCAAGCAAGGAAGCTACAGGGATAAAGATGGGCCAGAGGAGGAATAAATCGAAACGTCCAACACACAGAGATACTAGTTAGCCCACCTCATTCAGATCAGTGGACCATAATGAAAACCCGACAATAATTATCGAGCGTAAACTAAAGGCACGAGAATGTCGGAGATGAAGAATAGAGAAGATGCACCAGCATAGACAAAAATCATCCACGTCGCAATTGCAAGTGTGCTAAAAGGCAAAAGTAGATCAATTTGAAGACGGAACCAGTTTATTAGAGGAAGCTCGAGAAACAATGCTTCTCGGGAAAGGAGTTGGAATTGACACTACCTTGGATGCATTGATTCAAATGGAACGTCGAGGTCGAAAAAATTATAAAATGAATGAATAGCTGATAGAGTAGATGCTTAACGTGTGGGGTAGCCCCGAAGAGTAATTTTGTACATTACATAATTTTCTTGATCAATCTGACACAGCGGGCATAGGATGCTTACATTCGGCAATCCTCTTCGAGCTAGGTTGTCTGCCGTCGAGATAAAATCATGGAGGAGCTCCCAGACAAAACCAGAAATCTTTACAGGTACGACCCGATTCCATGATTTAGTTGGGAGTTCAGAGATTTCCGTTTGAGTTTGAGCATTTTCTGTCTCATTTAACTGCATATACATCTCCCTTTACAGACCCAGGCATCATCGTGTGGCGCTGGGGGTGGAGCTTCGCCCAGCAAAAATAGAGTCTGTTCAGTTCATCCCATTCTTCGTTAATGCAGTTGTGATTCCACAACCAAGCCCAATTCCAGGTGTCCTCAACTCTTCCTTTTTCAGTGATTGTGGCTTCTTTATCTATATTGCATTCTTATATAGGTTAGGGAATCTTTCTACAAAAGGTTCATCTCCCAGCCATAGATCCTGCCAGAACCTTGTGTGTCTTCCATTTGCAACTTCATTTTTCAGACAGTTTAGGAACCAGGGCTGCGATAGTATGTGCTTGTTTAGGTCTCTCCACCAAATTGAGAAATTTTGTGCTTGATGTCTCTTGGCTGGGGTAATCTGGCCATATAATGAGTTTAGAGCTTGTAGCCATAGTCCCGAACTATCACCAATTAGTCTGTAGCCCCATTTGCCCAGTGGAGAGATATTGAATTGTTTTAGATCTTTAAGTCCTAGTCCCCCTTGAGCTTTAGTTCTAGACATTGTTTTTCAGGAGATCCATTTGATTTTCCGTGATCCATTTCCCTTTTCTCCCTACAGGAACTTGCTAAGGATGCTCACCATCTTTTTTTAAACTCCCTCTGGTGCCTTATAAACTAACAGATAATAAATAGGGATCGCAGTGAGTACAGACTTAACCAATGTAATCCTTCCTCCAAAGGATATGTATATCTTTTCCCATCCCAAAAGTCTATGCTGCACGATTTCTATGACTGAATTCTAGGTTCGTTCTAGTCTAGGGTTTGCACCAACCTGCACTCCCAGATACACGAATGGAAGTGTATCAGCTGTACAACAAAGAATATTCATCTGCTCTGCTTGTAGCTGCTCATCTATGTTGATAGAGTATAGTCTGTACTGGAAGTGTACAGCTATACTCACTTGTTCCTCTACCTGATCCAAGTTATTCTCCTCGAGCCATTAAAACACAATAATGTTCCCATTAGCTTCATGGATTGATCTAGTATTCCCCTTTGAGTTTTGTATAGAGAAAAGTAATAGAATGGAATACTAGTTAAGGCTGATTTGAGCAAAACAATAATTCTTCCAAGGGAAACATGATTCCTTTCCCTAAAGTAACTTTCCAATAAGTTCTATGACTAATCTCCATGTTCCTGCCTTGATTATCCCCAATCTAGATTAAAAGATACTTGAAGGGCAATTGCTCTTTTAGTTTCCCCTAAATTAATAATGTATAATTTATTCTTCATAAAGTTAACTCTCAGACCCCAAACATATTTCAGAGATTAAGTGTGTGTTTGCATAGGCTTCTACTTTTGCAAAGCACTTTTTAATGGAGAAAATTAAAAAAAAGTGATTTGTAAAAAAATGTTAAGTGCTTGCGAAAACTGTGGTGCTACAGAAAAAAATCTAATAGTAGTGTTTGCAAATATTTTTAGCTTATCTTATATTTATA
>JAOYMZ010036594.1:0-15796 GCA_025802335.1 Pinguicula primuliflora | reverse complement strand
ATTTTTTTAAATACATTTCCGGCGATAACCCCGAAAAATCCATTTCCATCAATGTCCTGCATCAATGCTCTTCTTTTTAATTCCAAAACACGGGCAACTAAGTCAGGTGGATTATGCAAAGTTTGATTGAGAAGTAGAGCTGCAGTAACTTCTGGCCACTTTTGATTGACTGTCATAGTAAGAAATATGTCTAAATGGTGATTGCAGTGTGTAATAGCCGTAGAGTCCTGGAATATTTTAAAGATATGTCTCAAGCTGCCAATATGAGAAGAAGGTAATACAATGCGCTGACCGACTTGTCCTGGAATAAGTGTTCGACAGGTGTGAAGGTGATCGAAGCGGTTACATGTATGTGAAGGTGATTGGATTGTCGCTTGTAGTCGACGTGCTATTATAGGTACAAATGAGTTTCTGTACGTGATCAATAATAGTTGGGTGTGATTTAGTATATGATTTCACACGCTGCATAGGGGTTGAAGCCAGATGATACTTGAATTCGGTAACGGATAATGATCACAAATTTACACCTAACCTTATTGCTGGATATTCGGACCTTGTAAGCCCAGCAGGGATCCGTTGGCCGTCTGATTTGAGGCAACATCTGTGAATAGGAAAAAAAGGTTTGAACAACAAAATGTGATTTACAAACATAGAAATAGTTTATGTCGATCAGATGGAGACAACCTCCAAAAAGGAAACAGAAGAAATAAAAGAACTGATAATACTTAGCAACTACTACGAAAATGAACTGATAAACGAACTGAAAATTGAGAACACCAATGCAATGTGAAATCCTCAGCAATTACTATATAAACCAAGTTTGGTACGTAATTAGAACACAAACGAACCATATTCCGAAGAACCTCCAAAATATACACACAATATACATAATGTTGAAATTGCTTAAACAAAGGAAGCGGAGAAACCGTTGAAGCAAAAGAAAAAGAAAGAAGCACAGCAACATAGAAATCAAATTGGGCCGTCTCAAGTGGAATGTTGTATGGAATTATAATTGTAGTTTGTTTGTACAATTATGGGCCTTGTTAATGTGGGCCATAAGAGTGTATATAAGTCCCTAAAGGGACGCCCTAAAAACCAGAAGATATACAAGTGGAAATTTCTTCCAATCTCGACTGCGCATTTATGTCCAACCACTCCTGTTTCTCCACTCCGACAACCACCGTGTATCTATAAATGGTGTTGCTTTCGGTTTTCCTTCATATGGTTGTTGCATCCAACCGTTATAACCATTTTATTGAATACTGGTTCTGTACTCCAGTTAATCTTCACAATTTTCACACATAAGGAAGATTCAGGAGAATAAACACAAAGCATATAGCAAATTGACGAAATAACCGAACTGATAATACATATTCAGAACACCGACGCAATGTGAAATCTCCAGCAACTACTATGGAAACTATTCAGAACACCAATGCAATGTGAAATCCTCAACAACTACTATGGAAACAAAGTTTGGTACTTATTCAGAACACAAACGAAATGTGAAGAAGTTATGTTGAGAAAAAACTACATAAACAAAATCTGAGACGATCCCTGAAGCATAAAGATATAACTTTAACCTAAGTTTGGAATGTTTGAACGAACTAGCGGAAGCAGGCAGAGGAGGACAGAGGCTGTAGCGAACGCAAACAAAAAGTAATGGATTATGTTAGATTACCAGTGGCTTCACAACAGAAAACAAAACAAACATTAAGAAGCACAGGACAACGGCTGATTAAACGAATAACAGAAGGAACCTTTGTGGCGGCAACATTGACTAAGAACGGCTTACAAAGGACGGCTCAAGAACCTGTGGGTGGGTGGAGGAGGATGGCAGCAATCAGCAGAGGGGTTGGAAAACCTAGTATCGACTTTGGAAGATTTTAGATGTTCGACTGGGTTGATTGAGATGACTCGACGGGGTTAACGAATAAGGGGTGGCCACACAGATTGACAACAAAGGCCACGTCGCTGTTGTTTGACGTGAAAATTTCGCGGGGGCGGGAGTCGTTTAACTGGCTCTAATGTATGTATAGATGTATAGATGCTTTGAGTTCAATGTTATTGTATATAGTTTTAATTTTTTAGTATTTATATTTGTTTTTTAAAAACATAATGGTCTTGGGTTCGACCTCTACCCAATCCGATGTGCAACAAGGCTAGAAAAATTTCGGAAGATGATATGGGAAGTAAAAATTTGTGCAGTAAAAGCACAGTAACACATTTGACAGCATACCATTGGTTATGGAGTGGCCCCACAATTAATGCTCATTTAATAATATCTTGCCACGTGTTTTTCTTACTGTTTTCCTTCCCAATTTTTCACTCCCTATATCATTTTCCAAAAATCTCGGATGGGCTGGGGTGTTTGAGGCAGGTTTAGGTGCGGCCCAATATGTCCGTGATACGTCCCTGTTGGCATATCCGTGACCCGTCTCAAAAAATTCCTCTCAACTTCCATTTGACACCAAAAATTCTCATCCCTACTCCATAGTCGGGTTATCCCAAGCATTCGGAAATTTATTTTCTATGAACAATGAAATAAAGTTTTAAATAACCTTTATCCATAATGCTCCAAGCTATAGGTTAAAACTGTGCACCGCCACACCACCTACACCATTTTATTTTTTATTTTATTTTGGCTCTCTCTCGCTCCTTGCAGCGCAGCGAGCCGTTGGGCTAAACGTCGAGTCAGATGATACGGAAGATGCCGTATCATCTGAGTCGGCGTTTAGCACCGCTAAACTCATTGTGACCGATAGGAGAACATGCTTAACATCCGAAATGGTTGAAGTATTGTCTTGCATCCGAGATTGAGAGTGGGATAATAGGAGATTCGATAATCTTGTAGATGAATAAGATATTTGATTGTATTTATTTTTTAAAAAATTCTAAATATTTTATAATAGTTTACCTTATTTATAAAATAAAAATTTAGAATTTTAATATAATTTGTTTTTAAATTTTTTGTTTAGCCCGACCCGAACCAAATCCGTTGCGAATAGAATTCCGATTTCGTGGTGCAGAAACCAACCAATGCGTGCACCTTGAAGCCCGGGGTTGCACCGCGTGCACCTAGTCCAACCCGGGCCAAGGTGTATGGTAGGGGTATATTGGGATTCAAAGTCCTTTTCTGAGAACAATTTCCACCTAAAACCCTCGCATAAAACCCTGAAGAGGTTGTAGTCCCACTTCCTCTGTTTCCCCCTTTCGTTTTCTCAAAGTTCCGGTTCTTTTCCGTGTACTCTGTTCTTCAGAGGGACGGCGGATTTCTCCCGTTGACGCCGGAAAAAAAAGTTTCCCTCCTGCGAACTCTGTTATAATGGAGGAGTATAAAGTAGGGAGGAAGAAGTGGCGGCCACACCTGGCTCAGGAGAACGACTATAGTGAATTAAGGCAGCTTTTTAGACATCACATTGATTCTTTTGACCATATGGTGGAGTACGGCCTCGAGACCATGCTGATGAGCATCCAGCCGATTGAAGTTGTCGACCCTATCTCCAAACTCAAGCTTAGAGATATCCTTTTAATTTATGGAGTTTTTAGTACCAGATGAATCCTCAAATTTTGTTGGTTATTCAAATTCTTGGCTTTGGCTTGTGTATGTCCTGCGTTGGTAATGTGGGAATATTAAATGGTCTTGATATGTTAAGATGCCACTGAGTACTGATGCAATAGTTAAAAGAATTGACCTTTGGTGAGAGAATGGTTTGTTATTTCTGGCTCGTGTTTTTCTTGAAAATTCTTTCTTACTTTTGATTACAAAGCGAAGTACTTGATGTTGTCGGCTATGTTTGGTGTTACTTGACCTGGGTTCTTGTCTAACATCCTTTTTCTTTTCCTCAAACTTTCGGGACAAATGTAAATGGCATATTTTTACGCCTATGATTTCTTAGTTTAAGGTGTTGTCATCTGCTCTTATTGGATGACATATGTTTGAAGTAATGTAATTGTATGGTACGAGGTAATGGGACGTGAGCAATCCCTAACATATTTTACAAACTCGACTGGATTTCAAATTTTAGATTAACTTGCAATCTAAGAATTGTGCATTAAAGCGGTCAAGGAACTTTAGCTGTTTGGTGGATATTCTAGAGCTTGTGATACTTTAAATACCGGAAGTGTCTTCGGATCTCCCTATTCATTTTATGATGTAGATGTGTCGTTAATCTTCATTACGATGTTTGCTAACATGTTATTCTTAACCCCAATCAAACTTTGGTTCGAAACTCCTAAAGTATATCCTCCACAGAGAGAGCGCATTTCTAGAGGAATAGGTGTAGCATTGTATCCTTTCGAGGTAAGCCTGCATTATCAATCTTATAGCTATATCCTGTCGATTAGTATAGAATGTCAACACATTTCCTTCTCTCTTCGTGGCTGAGCAGTGTAGACAAGCAAGACTCACATACGCAGGGAAGTTCATGGTCGGCATTAATTTCCAGTACGATGAGGGAGCGACTATAAGAGAAAAGGTTGATTTTGGTCAGTTACCGATCATGTTGAAGGTCAGTGATGCATAATTTATCCCCTAATTTTAGTGCAAAATATTAGCATATCGTAAACTCCTGCTCGCGAGCTATTTTTCGTCTATGAGTTCATATTTTTCACCTGTAAGTCGTACTTATCCAATTGCTGAATAGTGCCTCTTTGATAAGGCTATTTGTGTCAATTTTGTTTCATGGTAACAATTTGGCAATGAGCTTTGAAAGTCAATTACGGTTAATTGTTATAATGCAGTTATTGTTCAATTTCTTATCTATCGAACTGAGATGCCATATGATCCGATCTATACTTTGTTCTGTAGATGAACAAATTCATTTCGAGCTATTCCAGCGTAAAGTAGCCTATAGAATCTGAGTAAAGTTTCAGTAAAATACAAATCTTCCTGATTTTTCTATTTGAAGCTTCACGGAGCCTGGTTTTGAGTATAGGGACATGTTTTTGTAAATAAAATTCAGTTTACAAGATTAAGCTGAGGATGTTTTCTGAACAAGTAAGAGTAACAGGCTTAGGGGTAGTATGATAAATTCATCTGGCATATTATTCGTTATGTGAATTGGAATTAAATATATCTCATGAAAAATAAAATATGTGTACTCATTCAAAATTAACGTCATCACATTTTAACTTTCATGTTTAAAGATTTTGTAAATTCTGATATTGCAAGGACTTGCAAGGTTTGTATCCTCCGCATGCATGCTTTTATTAGCTAAGATTAATTAGCGTAGCCTGACATTAATATAGATGAGCCTACTTGTTCTTTTGTTGCTTTATTGTTCGGGAATTTAAGTTTGAAGCTTATGTCATAAAAACTGAATCAATAGTAATTTTGACTGCAAAAATTTTACTGTTGGAACAATGAAGAAAAAGTGAATTCGCGAAAAGTTTTCTGTTAGGATCTTATTATTGTGGTAATTAAGGCATGGCTTCACAAGGCTCAAGAGTATTGATGAGGAAGAGTTATGATTAGATGTTTAAGTTTCCTTTATTGTTGCCTTGCACCAATTCCTTGAGCCTTGTGAAGCCATGCCTTAATTACCACAATAATAAGATCCTAACACTTTCAATACATGTATTTGAATCTCGGAGTATCTGAAGTGTGTATACTATATATTTTTTAAAACAAGTGTATATACTATATGATTTTGACTATTTTATCGGATATGTTTCTGTTAGCAATCTGATTTTAACTATTTTATTGGATAAGTTTCAGTTAGTAGTTTGCCTTACATGCTTTCTTTTGTTTTCTTTTCATGTATAGTCCAAGCTTTGTCATCTTAAGCCTGCAAATGATCCTAAATTATTAGTTTTACACAAAGAAGAGCCTTTAGAAATGGGAGGGTTAGTATACTTGTTCCCTACTCTCTTCTTCTTCCCCTGATTGATCAATGTATTTGGCATTTTACATCTTCTATTTTCTCTAGATACTTCATATTGAATGGGCTCGAGAGAGTTATCCGTCTTCTTATACTGCCAAAGCGAAACTATGTAAGTGCATTCCTTTTCATTCTTTTGGATGATCATTTTTTCTTTCTTATTTTCTATTAACACGATGGTTTTCTTGACTAGCCAATGAGCACGGTGCGGAGTTCATTTCGTGAACGGCGTGAAGGTTATACTGATAAAGCGGTAGTCATAAGGTTCGATTTCCTGTCCACTCATGTCTCTATTGTTCACTACTGAAGACTTCAATGTTCAAATGCCAAACAACATAGACGATAGATACAATATGAACTGGAAAAGTTCATGCTCAATGCTGTTTCATTGTTTTTTTAGCTCTCATCTTTGGCACAGCACAATATATTTGAAAAATTAATAAATTGTAGAAATTATTGTTATTTCATGATGTTGTTTCTTCTTCCACTTTCCTGAAGTTGAGAGTACTGCTTCATGAAGTTTGAGTTTGGGTAAATGGTTACAAAATATTAGGTTTTTCATTTTCTGAATGGAGTAGTAGGAATAGCTGGTAAGCTACATATTTTCTGGATGTGCTCAGATTTAGCTAATCGGTGTTTCTCCTATGTCTTTTTTTACTGTTAATGTCCGAGCAAGTGATGGGACAATTAACTTTAGCTTTTCCTCAAACTGTGCATCAGAAGGTTTATAACATCGTGTTACTCAATGTTTGCATTTGCAATTAATATTATTCTCAGAGGCGTGCACAATATTGTTTACTTGGTCTTCGATATTCAGATGTGTTAGGGAAGATCAATCCGGTGTAACAGTTAAGCTATACTACCTTAATAATGGGAGCGCAAGGCTTGGATTCTGGTGAGAAGATAAATAGTGGGTAAATGCTTGTTTCTTTGATAAGATCTTGGAAGATAAACATTGTTAATTTGTAGGATACGAGGGAGGGAGTACTTACTACCTGTAGGAATCATATTAAAGGTACGTCAAATTTTCCTATGATAGTCTCTCAATTATTTTAGTTGTATATACTCCTGTACCGTAAAGTCACTGAAAAGATTTCCAACTCTGTATTTCTCAATCGAGATGATGGAAACTATGTGGAGAAGTACTCTGATTAGGAATTGATGTTGTTTTACTTTTTACATCAGCTTTGTATGTCTTATGAGCTGGTTTATGATTTTGGATAGAAAAGTTACTCAATTGAGGGATCATGTTGAGAAAATACAAGTCTGGTTAACTTTTTTACCAATGCACCCAAACTCAATGAGGGGAAATCTTTGGGACCTCGGTTAGGTTTGAATCAAGCATTATCTTTCAAATTTGTGTTCACAATTAGGATAGTTATTATTTTGTTCTTGATTTATACTTGAGTGCAAAAACAGGTTGACACCTAGGGCCTCCCTTATTTCTGGGCTTGCATGCAAAATCAAATTAGATCAATGCAGGTGATGTGATATTAGGTTGAAATTTCAATCAATAATATCAATAAAATTGGTGAGTAGATTTGGGTAAGGCACATCTGAAATTCATCTGCATGGATTGGTGGTCTTGCATCCATTTCTAGAACATAGATCTCTTGCAGGGACTCCCTAGAGGATATTTATTATTGTTATTATTATTTAATTAATTTATTAAAAGCTTTATTGGCGGTTGAGTCGTTATAAATTTTAAATATTATTTAGTCTTGTGTTTGAACACTTATGCTTGTAGATATTGTGTTCATCAAATAGGTTTTTCATGGACCATCTCCATGCTAAAAGAGAACTATTTTGATTCTTTATAATTTAGATAATTTTAGTGATGCTGTTTGCTGTTAGCTAGCAATTTAAAAACAATCGCTCTCATATTTTTTTCTACCCCTTTGTGTAGGCACTAATTGATACAACCGATCATGAAATTTATGAGAGTTTAACATGCTGCTATGACGAAAGGAATGATCGCATAAGAGGTTCTGTTGGCACTCAGCTTGTGGCTGAACGAGCAAAAATTATCTTGGACGAACTTCATAACTTGTCTCTATACACTCGTTCCCAATGTCTAGATCATATTGGTACTGTGACTCAGACAAACATTTTTCATATATATATATATATATATATATTTACTTCTGTAGTCACAGAAAGTGAAATACATTTTTTCAGGTGAGCATTTCCGACCTCTTATGATTGGTCTGGAGAAAGAAAGCATATCTATTGTAAGTAGGTCAATTGCAGACATGTTTACATGTGATCCCTGCACGATATTTCCCAAATTATACCAGCATATGTCTGATAGCATAGTGTTTCCGGCAACAAACGTATTGAGTGGGTTAAGAATTGAAAATAGTGGTCTTTTCTTGTGTTCCACACAATAAATGAAATTTACATTCGTCCGTTCCTATTTCTCTATTTTCTGCAGGTTGGTGATGCTGTGTTAAAAAATTACATATTTGTCCATCTGGATGACAACACTGACAAATTTAATCTGCTGATGTAAGAATTCTATTTATTCATTAAATGCGTACTTTGTAGCCACTTCACATAAATCTATCAGTTTACCTGTGCATTTTCTCTGAATTTCGCTTATTCCACCATAATTCTCCTGTAGCTAATATGAACGTTAATTTTAGCTTCATGCTACAGAAGTTGTTCTCACTTGTAGATCAGACTTCTATGCCTGACAACCCAGATGCTTTACAAAACCAAGAAGTTTTACTGCCTGGACACCTCATAATTATTTACCTCAAGGTAAAAGATATTATATGCTTGAATTGCTGTTTTACGATAAAAAGCTGGATTTGTTTTTTGATGTTTCTTTACTGTTGCTTGACTAATATAAAATTCAATGGGAATCTGAAAGTATATAAAATATTCCTCTATCCTTGAAATTTGTTTGAGCAACGAGTGAATTTACTTTTATTTTATTGATGTATTTGCAATGCTACTTCTTGTTCTTGGCCTGCTCTGGAAATGTATTTGTCGTGGATGAAAATATTGTAACACTGCATCCTAGTACTTTGCAATTGTCATATAAGATAGAATTCTAACCTGAATCTATCTATCGTATGGACTAGTTATATTCATAAATTAAACTAGTTGATTGTGAAATCAATTACATGCCAAGAATATACCTGAAATATTGAAGTTCTTAGTGCTTTTCTCTTTTCTTTTTCTTGATGAATTAATGTTCTTAGTCTGTTAATTGAGATTGGAAACTCATTAGTTTAACATCAATTAAGTTGTTCCTTTGGATTTACTGAAAACAAGATCGTTCCTTTGCAGCGGCACACTTACTTCATAAAATACTTCTCTTTGTTATTCATCATTTTATTTTTGTCATCTAATGACAACCAAAGTAGACAATGAGTATCCATTTTCAATTTCTTAATTTCTTAACCAGAGAATTGCTTGTCATAATATCTTTCCCGCTGCTTCTTCAACCGAGGGGTTTTTAGGCTGACGTTATTCTAGTATAATGAATTCAGAGCATTCTTGTTTTACTCGAATAATAGCTCTTCAAGTGTTTGGATGAAATAAGATGGCCGAGCTTATAAGATGATAGACTTGAAATGACTAACTAATTTAGAAACTTAAGCTAGAGGGGATTCGTTTGAGTGAATGGATCCTATGCATCAGTTAACAATTGCAGAATAATTTTTTTAATCAACACCTAGCATGTGAAGTCTCATTTTCTTAATATGAGTGAAAAGGTCCGTATGGTAGATCTTTTAGTTTGGCTTAAATACCATGCCGAAGTGACCATATTATCTATGAACTTAAATGATCAGAAGTTTGTGTCATTTTATTTTTTTAATTTATCTAAAAGACAATAATAGCAATACGTAACTACCTTATTGATGAAAATGATAAAGGAACTTCAAAAGATCCAATATCTAAATCAGTATTTCCTTAATTTTTGTAAAGATTTAAAGTTTCGTTTTTCTTAGCTTTGGAGCTTATTAGCATTTCATAATATAGTTCCCGAATTTTCTATTATATCTCAAAAGCCCATCCATCTTATAAGAATCCTAAAATCCAATAACCTTTGATACTCCGAGCATGTCCTCTTGAAAAATTATTTTTTTCTCCTATTATGGTGAATATGTTATTTCTTTCCACTGCAGGAAAAGTTGCAGGATTGGTTATTCAGGTTAAAACGCACTCTTCAAGATGAAGTTGAAAATAGTGACAAGAAGTTTGAGTTGAGCAGCCGTACGCATTGATGCCCTTTCTTAATTTAGCTGCAATTTCTTTTCCTACCTGATTGTGTGATTACTTCCTTCTCCTTTCTATCCTGCATTCTTTGGGGTGATATTTTTTTATGCTCCTACTCACCATCGACGTCCATGCTCCACTTCCCAAATGATATTGTTTTACTCGGTTCAATTTCAAAGTTTCATGCATACACAACTGAATTACTATCAAGATACGTTCGAGATGTTGCTTATGTCTTGAATTATGCCAGGTTGTGCAATTAATCTTTAAGGATATTACTGGGGCTGTATCTAGGGATGGTCCCCCAATATAATTATATATATATTTTAAAAAAAGATATCCTATTAGTCTCTCCACCCACCGCCTGCCCATCCCCCACTCAAAACGTTTCTAGATCTCTCCTGGTGCTCCAGTACTAGTTGGACATCTGAAGTAGCATTTTAGTTACAGGAGCAGTCAAGTAGATATCTGCATTGTGTATCTATTGTTGGCAGTATCCTGTGGTCTGGTCTCATAAACTTGCTCATCATTTCCAAAAATGTACTCGGCTTGTTCAGCAATAATGTGCGTTTCTTTTCAAGTTTCAAGATTGAATTCATTAAACTGCTAAAACCTTTGACCCATGCTTTGGTTTTGGTTCTAAAAATATTTTCGTGACTTAATTTTATGGAATTCCATGGTTGGATATCATCTCTTATATGTTGTTTGGGCTCTAATGGTCTATGTTCTGTGCAATTTTTCTGGTATGAACTATTGTTTTGTGCTGTCTTTGCTTGACTGTTTTTTCTTTTGACTGATGATGGCAGTGCCAGATGTCATGAAAGTCCTTGAGAAAAATTTTCCCAGGCAAATTGGTCTGGCTATTGAAAATATGCTCAAGACAGGAAGATTGGCTACACAGTCGGGTTTAGATTTACCGCAGGTAAAGGAGTCACATTCAACCATATTATATGATACTTGTGAAAAGAACTTGACCATGATATCTATGTGTTTTACTTCCTACACTAACCATGATCAAGCCTATGTATTTTATACCTGACTTCTTTGTGTTTTTGATCAAGCCTATGTGTTTTAATTCCTACACTAACCATTTCACATTAAAGCCTACTATTTCGTATAAACATCTAATAAATTCCCTTGCACCAAGTTTACTGAAAATTCTCTTTCCGTTTAGTTAATTATTTGTATTTTCTTGTGATCCCTCTTCACTAGCTTTTTTTTTTCCTCTTCACTAACTAATGTCTTTGTTATACTATGTATATAAAGGATAATAGATTGAAAATTTTAGTTGTTGTTACCGTTGGAATAATGTCCTACACGTATTTGAGAAAGAATTATAAGCCAACTTATAAGGAAATATGCTGCTGCAATTAATCATCCTGCCTCAAGGTTATTGGGAGAGTAGCACACATCTTCCTTATAAGTTTGCCTGTATGCGCCCCTGCGCACACGTGACCCGAGCCCAGAGAATCGGATCTGTTTCTAAGATGGCATCAGAGCGGGCAATCTAGGCCCGTGATTGATTCTGGGGGAAGTCGGGAGGAAATTGGACCCATGGGTGGGGGCTCATGGGGGTTTGGACTAAATTGGTCATTGTTGTGGGGGCATTGATGATTGTTTTTGGGGTCTTTCTGATTATTTCAGGGAATGTATTG
Organism: Pinguicula primuliflora; assembly: GCA_025802335.1. NCBI lineage: Eukaryota > Viridiplantae > Streptophyta > Magnoliopsida > Lamiales > Lentibulariaceae > Pinguicula > Pinguicula primuliflora. Next base: position 4,029 of record JAOYMZ010036594.1, on the reverse strand, counting down.
AGTATTGGTCCCATAATAGGGTTCGACCCAATTGAGTATTATCTTTAGGTGATGTGAGTGTTGGAATATTGTCTCACACGATTTGGAGCATAGTTATAAACCAATAAATCTGGTTTTAAAATTTATCGCATTGAGCTCAAAGTTTTAATGAGAATGGTACAAATCTTTCGTATAACCTGGCCACACGTGTACTTGCGCACATGTAATCCGACATGAAAGAAAATAAGATCGTTGGTTTATTGTTCCGATTTTCTTCTGAGTAATAAAATGAAGTGTCATACATAACATAAGGGATTGCATACGACAATATAACTAGATGCTCTATGAAATTGAGACTAGCATTTTGAGCAGAGATGAACTTGAGGGACAGATGTCTTGATGCGCTAGCAACGAGACTAGCTTTTCAAGCAAATTCAGGCTTGAAGGACAGATGTCTTGATGTGCTAGCCTACAGAGTATTAGATCAACAAGGCGATTTTTTTCCAGATATAGCACATCGATTTTTTTTTGGACAAATGGTTAGATCGGATAGTGAAGCTCTTTGGGAAGAACTTGCTGGAACTTTCTCTCTCTCTTTTATAAAATAAATATGCTAGAACTTTGTTTTGCTGATTTTGGCTGTTGTTGATGTTGGTAGAGAGCAGGGATGACAGTTCAGGCTGAAAGACTCAATTTTCTGCGTTTCATTTCACACTTTCAAGCTGTCCATCGAGGTGCTTCATTTGCTGGCCTTCGCACTACAAGCGTGCGAAAGTTGTTACCCGAGTATGTTCTATGCCTCAGGCATTTGACGAAGCTATAATGTTTTTTTCTGTCTTTTTTTTTCCCGGTAAACTACATTTCCATTAATTTAAAAACTACCAACCCACAGAAATTGGGGATTTCTGTGCCCTGTTCACACACCAGATGGGGAGCCATGTGGGTTGCTGAACCATATGACTGCGCCTTGCCGTAAGTACCTGTCCTATTTTATCAGTTTTTTTAGAAATTGTGTTAGCAGATTTTGATGTAGAATATGTTTGTGATACTAGAGAAGTTGGAAAATTAGTTTCAGAAGAACATAAAATGATGCTTGTGTGCATAGATTCAAGATATATTTGATATTTCTATTCTAACTTTCTCGTGACATCCCATTTTAATCAGGTGTGCATTATCTTCTCCATGGCTCATGCAGTATTTTTCTCTACCTAAAATTTTCTTTTTTCTTTGAGATTTCGCAAACAACATGTATTTGCTTGATGCTTGAATGAATCTAATGTTGCCTTTTCAATGTAAGAAAACAGTTTTATGATCTAAACGTTGTTCGAAGAGAGACCAGGTAGTTGGTTTGCTGTTAAATGGAAAAAATGAGTTTAATTTGAACTAACATAGTGGTGAAAAAAGTGTGTGCATGTGGTATGTGTTGGAGAGGTCAAGAGCTCCAGTCTTGGTATTGACTGATAATTTGAACTAACTTCTTTTATTTTTTCGACAGGAATAACATCCTATTATGGTTCTGACGGGAAATTAAAAGACTTCCCTGAGATTCGAAAATCGATATTATTAGTTCTAGTGAGCATCGGAATGACTCCTTCATCGCCAAAGCTTGTTCAAGCCGGTCCTCCAGATGTTCTTCCTGTTCTTCTAGATGGTCGTATTGTAGGTTCTATGGCATCTGGTATCGTCGAGAGAGCTGTTTCCCACCTACGAAGATTGAAGGTTTCAGCTACTCCTGGGGTAAGATCTTCTTCTGTGTCCATTTGAACGTTGAATGACATGACCACAATCACCAAATGTTCACTAGCAGGTCCCGGAAGATCTTGAGGTTGGCTATGTTCCTCTCAGTATGGGCGGGGCATACCCTGGACTGTATCTGTTCACATCTGCATCTAGATTTCTTCGGCCTGTGAGAAATATTTTGATACCGCCTGAAGAGAATAACAATGTTGAGCTCATTGGGCCCTTTGAGCAGGTGAGGTCGTAGTCCAACTGCATGATTTGGCATGCTTATTTCCATTTGAAGCGTGATGATATTTTGCTCTTCGCTAGTTCCATTCTCTTTAACTGCCCAGTTGGTAATTTGCTAGCTGCACACCTGCAGGTGTACATGGGAATAAGATGTCCTGATGGTGGAGATGGTGGGAGTAGCAATGAATTTCCTGCCACTCATGAAGAAATCCATCCAACGGGGATTTTGAGTGTTGTTGCAAATCTTACACCGTGGTCTGATCATAATCAGAGCCCTCGAAATATGTATCAGTGCCAGGTTTTTTATCTGTTCGTTGGTTGACGTTTAATTGTGTTTTCTGCTGCCCACCTGCCTTCTGAATTGTTCATTATTTTGTAATAGATGGCAAAACAAACAATGGGATTTTCCTGCCAAGCTTTAAGTTCACGTGCTGATCAGAAGTTATATCATCTTCAGGTTAGCCCTATTTCCCATCCTACTTAAAGATTTGGTTCGAGGTTCTAGCAAGAGTTTTGTTTATTTGGCATGCCATTACACACACACCGGGAGAGGGTGAGAAGTCGAAGTATAAGTTGTCTATTTGATCCACTTGGCTCCACTTTTTTTGGAGGGGTGGGGAGTGGGGGGTGCATTTATCAGTGTTTAAGTTTCACGTTTCTCTTTTGCTCATGGTGTTGCAGACCCCTCAGACGCCAATTGTGCGTACAGATACATACGAGAAATACAATATTGATGAATATCCACTCGGAACAAATGCCATTGTCGCAGTGTTAGCATATTCAGGGTAATAATCAAGCTCGGCAGCACTTTTTTATCCATGTTTCTCGTCCTGCTACTCTTCATATATCATCTTATGTATTTACAGCTATGATATGGAGGATGCCATGATACTAAATAGATCATCTGTAGACCGTGGAATGTGTCGTGGATATGTATACCAGGTTTAGTTAGTACTCAACTTAGTTTTCCGATTCAGTTGATTCAATGATTTTGTTTATATTTGATGCTGATAAAGTATCTTCCTTTTTCAAGAAACAAGAAAATGTCTTTATCCTTGAAAATCTGAAGTTGTTCGAGTTATTACAATTTCTCCACAGTGCGATTTATTCTTTGCTCCCCACTCTTGGATTTATTGTTTAAAATTATTTAAACGTATGGGAGAATGAAGTAAAATTGCTTCCATATGCAAAATCGTTTAGTAACAGAAGCATTTTGACTGATTGAAGAATACTAACAAAAATATATCGAAGAGTAATCTATTTTGCAAGGATTATCTAGGGAATTTTAATTTTATAAGTGATGTAATTTATTAAATCTAAGTATGTTAACTGGGGTTGCGCAATATTTTTCCGTGTTCTGATTATTTTCCAGTTCCCTGGAATTAACTGTATGGATCTTAAAGAATGCATTTACTGAAAATTAACTGCTGTTATCTTTTTATATCTTTCGCAGACAGAAGCAATTGATCTAACTGAGCAAAGAAACAAGTCGGATAGTGCACAGCAATCATTTGGGAGAAGCAATTTGGGCGATAGGTCAAGTCATCGTACAATTGATTCCGATGGGCTCCCTTATGTTGGACAGGTACTTAGTAGGTAACAAATTCCTTTCTCTGGTCGTTCCTTATATTAAAATAATTCTTTTGACTCCTTTTAAATGTTTTCAGCGGTTAGAACCCCAGGATCCATACTATGGAATCTACGACGCGATTACGAGTAAAGTTAGAACTATGAACTTAAAAGGTTCAGACCATGTCTATGTTGATCATGTTTCCATCGATGTCAAAAACAAGAAACACGTACAAAAGGTGAGAATAATTCAAACTTCTTCAATCTTAATTAGTGATTAATGAAATTGTTCGTTCAAAGTTGATGAAATATATAATGCATTATAGTTGAAATATTATGTCACTCAAATTAAATTTTTTGTTGCAGAGTGATGCTACATTTACTCACTCTATTTGTACTTAATTAAGTAAATAAGTCAAAACGACGTCGTTTTGACTTGTGTGGAATCAAAACGATGTCGTTTTAACTTAAGTGTACACATATATAATATATTATATATATTTTAATATTTGT
>JAOYMZ010036593.1:0-32085 GCA_025802335.1 Pinguicula primuliflora | reverse complement strand
GGTCTCTGCAATGCACCAGCAACTTTCCAAAGGTGCATGATGGCTATCTTTTCAGACATGATAGAGGATATCATAGAAGTGTTCATGGACGACTTTAGTGTCTTTGGAGACAGCTTTGAAATGTGCTTAAAGAATCTGAAGAAAGTGCTTCAGAGGGTGTGAAGAAGTTCAGCTTGTGCTTAACTGGGAAAAGTGCCACTTTATGGTCAAGGAAGGCATTGTCTTGGGACATAAGATATCTAGCAAGGGTCTGGAGGTGGACAAGGCGAAAATTGAAGTGATCAGAAGCATGCCTCTACTAATGACAGTCAAGGCAGTGAGAAGTTTTCTTGGACATGCTGGTTTTTATAGAAGATTCATTAAGGGATTTTCTATCATTGCCAAGCCTTTGTGCTATTTATTGGAGAAAGAGGCTGATTTCAACTTCACTGATGAGTGTCTGCAATCATTTAAAGACCTGAAGTAAAAGCTCATCTCAGCTCCTATTATGACAGCACCTGATTGGAGCCTGCCCTTTGAGATTATGTGTGATGCCTCGGATGTTGCAGTTGGTTCAGTGCTTGGATAATGCAAAGAGAAGAGGTTCCATACAATCTACTATGCAAGCAGGATGCTCAGTGTTGCTGAGTTAAATTATACCACCACAGAGAAAGAAATGCTGGCTGTGATCTATTCTTTCCATAAGTTCAGACCTTACCTTTTGGGAAGCAGAGTTGTGGTTTATTCTGATCATGCTGCTATCAGATATTTGATGAGCAAAACGGATTCAAAACCAAGGCTGATTAGATGGGTGCTGCTCTTGCAAGAGTTTGATATGGAAATCAAGGACAAGAAGGGAATAGAAAATGTGGTAGCTGATCACTTATCCAGACTTGAGGAAGGCAAAGATGCAGAACCAGCACCAACATCTATTCTGGATACATTTCGTGATGAGAATGTGTTCTCAATTTCTACTGCACAAGCGCCATGGTATGCTGACTTTGTTAATTATTTATCTTGTAACATGATGCCTTTTTGCAGCTATCAACAGAGAAAGAAATTCTTCCATGACCTCAAGAGCTACTTTTATGAAGAGCCATGTCCGTATAAGATCTGTGCTGATCAAATGATCCGGAGGTGTGTGCCTGAAGCAGAAATGCACTCCATTCATCATCAAGGTTTGGGACTCCGAGATTCATCATCAGTGATGGGGTTCTCACTTTTGCAACAAGTTATTTGAGAATCTGCTCAGCAAATATGGAGTTAAGCATAAGGTTTCATTACCCTATCACTCCCAAACCAATGGACAAGCTGAAATTTCTAACAGAGAAATTAAACTGATCTTGGAGAAGACAGTGGGAATTTCTAGGAAAGATTGGGCCTTGAGGTTATCAGATGCTTTGTGGGCATATAGAACTGCATTCAAGACACCTCTGGACACCTCTCCATTCAGGCTAGTGTATGGAAAGCCTTGCCACTTACCTGTGGAGTTAGAACACAAGGCTTATTGGGCCACTAGATATCTGAATATGGATTTGGCCAAGTCTGGAGAGAAAAGGATGATACAGCTAATTGAGCTTGAGGAGGTGAGACATGAGGCTTATGAGAGCTCAAAATTTTACAAGGAAAAGACCAAGCTGATGCATGACAAGAGGATCAATCCGAGGACATTTTCAGTGGGAGAACAAGTGCTAATCTTTAACTCAAAATTGAGATTTTTCCCTGGAAAGCTGAAGAGCAAATGGTTAGGTCCATTTGAGGTGGTTAGAGTCTCCCCTTATGGATTTGAGGAGCTAAAGAATGATGAATGAGTCATCTTCAAAATCATTGGACACAGGGTCAAGAAATACACTTCACCAGCAGACTTTGAAGAAATGGAGACTGTGCACTTCAAGGAGTGATCCTATTGCAGAATGGTTTATCTGTCGACCTAAAATTCAGAGCTTCTTGGGAGGCAACCCAAGACAATAAGAAAACACAAGAGGTCATCAAGGTGCAGTTGATGATATTTTGAGGAAATGGAGCAAAAAGCTTCCTGTCAGGTTGTATTTCTTCATGCTTCCTAGATTAAATCCTGCTTTTCTTTTATTCACTTGAGGACAACTGAAGGTTTAGGTGTGGAGGGGAGGTTTAGAGGAATTTAGAAGCATGAACTATCATTTGCATCCATTTTGGTGCTTATTCTGTTTTGCACTATTAGAGGCAAAATTTTCGAAATTCTTTGAATCTTTTTGCTCAAATATGCTAAGAATGGGGAAGTGCTAAGCTATGCATGCAAGAATAGTTATGGCCTATAGTCTAGTTTGTGGATCTTGTGGACAAGAACTGGGGGTGCATTTTGCTGATAATTGGATCCGAAGCTGAGTTTTTCATATCTTTTTTACTTGAGGGAAGGGAGTGATACAGACTCTTGGTTGGTTCTGGGTAAGTTGTTCTCATGGACTCTCCATAGCCCTCAAAGCCAGAAGTTTGAACCAAAAGAAGTCTCAAATTGCAAGCTGATGCACTGAAAAACCAGCAAAATAGAATAAGGATTCCTTTGGTGTCAAAAGATCTGTGGTGAACCACAGTAAAAAGGCTGTAGAAAAATCCAAGAAAATTCCCCCTTACACCTCAAGACCATTTATGAATCCTCAAAGCTCAAAACAACAAAAAGCTGGAGCAAATTCAGAGATATGCAGTGAATATCAGCAAGCTGACAATGACAAGAAGTAGGGACTGGAACAAAAACCAGGCTAAAGAAAATATTGAAAAGAGGGGCTTGGCTAGAGTTCAGGGTTATCCCTTGTCCAGAATTGACATCAAGAACTGTCCACCTACATGTAAGCCAAATTTGAGAGGTCATTATGATCTGCTCCGACTCCATCAATGAGAGAAGCCTACTCCTAAACACTAACCCTCAAAAGAAAGAGTGAGATGGAGTTGAGACTTGGCTTGAGATCTATATGAAAGCAAATGCACCAGGACAGTGGTTTGATGAAGGAGGAGTTAGTTAGTCTTTTGAGAAGCAAACTTTAGAGCCAAAATGGACACACTAGAGGCGGCTAGTGAAGATAGAACCAGAAAAGGCAGGTTGATGCCCTTGCCTCTAAACTTATTACTATCACTTTGAAATCACTTGCATTTATACTTACAATGCATTATTTGGACACAATTGAGCACCACTCACTCCGCTGTGTCCTGAGCTTTAAATGATATGCTGATTCTTTTTCTTGCTTGAGGACAAGCAATATTTAAATGTGGAGGAGTTTGATAAGCCAAAATCATATAGTGTTTTTAGGCACTTTTAGCTTATCATTTAATATCATTTTAAGCCTTAAACACTTCACTTTAATTCAAATACAATGCTTAATTGTGATTTTGATATCATTCTGCAGATTATCAGCGCAGTTCTGATTTAGAGTGTATATTGATAAAATCTGGAGTATATTCTGATCAATTTAGAGTATATTCTGATACCGCTCAATCCCAGAGGATTCAGAAGCATTTTGGAGAAGTTCTAAATGCAGTCTGGAGAGTTTAACCTGCACAACATTGGAGCATATGCTGCATAATCTAGAGTATATCCAGCACAGCACTGGAGTATATGCTGATCTTGCCTGATTTCAGAAGACTCAAAGAAAAATTGGACCTTGATCGGAGCTACACGTCATTGTTTACAACATCTAAGCCTCAGCTGATCAAAGGCACGACTCCAACTCAGCCAACAATCCAGCAGAAATCAGATTCAAGTGCTAGAGTACATTCAGCTTCAATCTAGAGTATATAAGCATGAAACCTGACGAATATCTTCCAAACCAGAGGCCATGCAACTGATGAAATGCACACTCGATGTCTATGCTCATATTCATGATCAGGCCATGTTCCAGTTCAGATGCAGCATCCCTCAACACAGCAAATTCGGTGAAGAAATTGATATGAAGAACATGAAGAGAAGAAATTCAACTAAGTGTTGGAAATGTGATCTCAAGTGTACAAAGTCCAGTCCAAGGAGTCTTTACAACATTTGGCTCGTGCTATATGTATATATACACCAGACTTGGAGCCAAAGCAAAGGAGGGGACCGCAATTCTCTATTCTAGGCAAAAACTAGCAACCTCTCAAAAGCTATTTTACCAAAAGAGGAAATGAGAGAGAAAGATGTCATCTAGACCATTCAAGAAGCATAACTCTCAGACCAGATCAAGGGCGGTCCTGCCATTGCACAAAGATATTCTTCGTGTCCTTATCTACAATATTGAAGGGGATCAAGAGCTAAAAATGGCATTTGGAAGGACTTATGTACAGATTATGAAAACTAGTCAAGAGGCTGGTTATTGATAGTCCTAACCTCAAGATGGTTTCATATCTCTCACTTGGACGCATGGATGGATCTGACCTTTTGCTAGAAGTTAGCCCACAAGCCCAGGACCATATCTCATTTAGATTACAGGCGCACCTGAGCCCGTCCAGACTCACTTTGGGGACCAAATGCGAACACATACAGAATTGTATCAGCAAATAAAGTTTTGCCCTCGTCAAAAATTCACATCTTGCATTTGGCTTGGAGGGAAGAGCTGAAATTTGGCATGGATACAACCCTAAATGTGAGCAACAATTCTCATAGAGTGACCACCTGGAGATTCAACCGCTAAGGCAAGAGGAAGGGCGAAAAACTAGAAGGGAAGAAGCTTTTCTTAGTTGCTGATTTCAACTATTAAAGCAATGGATTCTTGTTTCTGTTGCACATTTGAGCTTACTGTGGCTCATACCTCGAGCATGAGCTAATTTCTTAGACTTGGGGTTGAGCCGAGCCTAAACAATGTTTAAACTTTTAATGAAGTTTTAGTTCGGTTTTTGCTATGTGATTCTGTTTCATGCTATATTTCTATGTTTGAATGATTCGGCCGGATTATTTAAGCACACTTAGGTGGTTTCATGATCTCTACGACCATATAGGTTCATGAACTCGACAAAAGCATGTTACATTTTTGCCGTCCTTGGGGTATTACCCCTAACTTGCGAAACCACATATAAGAACATGACCAATGAAGTTCTCCAATTGGCCGTCCTTGGGGTATTACCCCTAACCTGCCTTTAAGTTGGATGAAATAATCCATATCTGGGGTTTGAAGGGATGGATTATGATGGATTTTGTGGGTTTTAACAAAGCAAAACCGTAGCTAAGATGGATTTAAAATAAAAGCATTGTTTAGGTAAAGCAAGAATACCCAAGCCCTGAGTTACCTTCTTATTTCACGTCAATTCTCTTTGTGCATTGTGAATCTGGATCCGTTGCCTCATAACAATTGATCTACACCCCCTTAGCTGTTTGTAGAATTTCAGTTTGTTATTTTCTGATTAGTAGATTGAAAGTTATGTACTCCTAAATTTGTGGGTTATTTTGATAGCTGCTGAACTTAAGTTACATGAGATGAATCCCCCTCTCTGGGATCTGACCCTTGCTTCACTGCATTGTATTACAACCTGACTGTGTTCACTTGCATGCCATCAAGTTTTTGGCACCGTTTCCGGGGAAGGCCATGCCATTAAATGCAATTTTATTTTTGAAGACTATATTGTTTTCCCTTTAGTTACCCATTCTGTTTTTATTTTTAGTTACTGATATTATGCAATTCTGTGGTTGTAGGAAGCATATGAGCAAATCACCATTTTTCGCTATTGAGCGTGAGAAGCAAGCACAACTTCAAGAGCAAAGATTCCTGAGAAGAAATCAAAAAACATCAGCTAGGCACCAAAAATAGAATCTGCACAAGTTAAAATTGATACTGAACCTGCTGAGATTTTAGCTGAACAAATGGATGATCTGAACCGAGAATTGGTACCTCATGATGATGATTTGCCTATTGAGGCATTTTCCATGCCTACTGCTGGAGTTTTAGACCCTCCTATCAGAAGATCAGTGATAAGAGCTCACAGTTTTGAGTTGAAGTCGAGCACTATCCAGTTTATGCAAAGTCACTCCATGTTTGGAGGCTCTGAAAACAGCAACCCTTGCACCCACATCGATGCTTTTCTGGAAGTGTGTGATACCATAAAAATCAATGGGGTAGACCAGGAAGCAGTGAAGCTGAGATTATTCCCATTTTCTCTAAAAGACAAAGCCAAAGAATGGCTATACAGCGTGCCATCTGATTCCATCCGATTTGCATCAGATTGAAGCTTTGACTTCTGTAGTCAAAGAGATTCGATCTAGGTTGGAATTTCTGATGCCTGGAGAGAAACCTCAAGGTCAGAATCAAGTATATGCAGTTCAGGCACTAGTTTGCAGCATAGGTGGAGAAAACCATCAGAATGGACACTGTTATGATACTCCAATGGTAGAAATGGAGCAAATGAACTATGTCAGAACAAGTAGCGTTTCGGTCAGTAAAGAGGCTACCAACACAAAAAATTTCGAAGGAATGATGCACCAGGCTTGAATTGGAGCAACCCAAATGGAGCTTTAAACTCACACTTGCTGAAACCACCAGCAACTCAATATTATCAGAACAATGCAGCTGGTACAAGCTCATCCAAGACTGCATATGATAGTATGATCACTCTGAAGGAACCTGCGGAGAGAAATGCTGACATTCTGGCCCAATTCATGAAGTCTGTTGCAGGGTGGTTTCAGAATCAGCAAGCTCAATTTCAAAACCAGCAGATTCAGCTACAGAATACCAGCAACTCTCTCAAGAATTCGGAAAATGCAGTAAGACAGATTGCTGCTCAGTTGCAGGAAAGCTACCTAGTTTCACTGAGAACAATTCAAAGGAGAGCTGCAAGGCCATTATTTTGAGGTCTGGAAAGGAAATGGAGGAGCCAGTGATGCCACCATCCACTGCCATTCCTCCGAGATCAAAAGAAGAAGAAGAGAGGATTGAGGAGAACTGAAAAATTAAGCAAGAAGCAAGAGCAAAGAAAAGAGAACCCTGAAAGCAAGTGGAGCTCACTGATGAGATTATGAGGAAGCCGCCTTACCCACAGAGGCTCTACAAAGAATAGATGGAGCAAAAATTAAAGAAGTTCACCAGTGTATTCAAGAAACTGCACATAGATATCCCCTTTGCGGAAACACTAGAACAAATGCCAATCTATGCAAAATTCATGAAAGATGTGCTAACAAAGAAGACAAAAATTGAAGATGATTAGCTCATAGCCTTGAAAGCAGAGTGTTCAGCAATTCTAGGATGCAAAAATCTGCCAATTCCACCAAAACTAGATGATCCTAGAAGCTTCACCGTACCTTGTTCTATTGGACAGCAAACTTTTGATCATGCTTTATGCGATCTGGGGGCAAGCATCAACTTAATTCCATACTCTACATCTCAAAAACTAGGAATGGGAGAGCCTCAGGCCACTGGCATGATGCTGCAGCTTGCTGATAAATCTTTAAGGAAGCCGAGAGGATTTTTTGAAGATGTATTGGTTAAGGTTGATAAATTTATCTTTCTTGCTGATTTTGTGATCTTGGACATGGCTGAAGACCTCAGAGTCCCTATCATACTGGGAAGACCATTCTTAAGAACAACAGGAGCCTTGATAGATATGAAAAAAGGGGAGCTGAAGCTCAGAGTTGAAGATGAGGAAGTGAGTTTCAAAATCTATCCTTCCATGAAAATGTCAACAGATTATTTGGAAGAGGCTGAAGCTGTTGAGCAATGTATGCTCATAGAAGCCAAAGAAGAGGAGTATTCTACGGAGCTAGGATGTATGCAAGACCGTCTTGCAACTTATTTAACCACAAGAAATGATGAGGTCCTGCAGGAGCCAAGTGTGGAGAGATGCAAAACACTGATGAAAGAACATTAGTGCATAGAGCCAAGGAGTTTCGAAAAGTTGGATGCACCAGGCCTGAACCATGAAGCTTCTATCATTCATTAGACAGGATTAGACCTAAAATCATTGCCTATTCATTTGAAATATGCATTTCTGGGAGAAGATGCAAGCAAACCTATCATTATCGGTCAAGACTTAATTGATGTTCAGGAAGATGCACTGCTGCAGATTTTAAAAAAAATATAAGGGAGCCATTGGCTGGACTTTGGCTGATATAAAAGGCATCTCACCCACCCTGTGTATGAACAAGATATCTCTGGAATAAGGGAGCAAGCCAGTTATTACAGCACAGAGAAGATTAAATCCTGTTATGCAGGAAGTGGTCAAGAAAGAGATTTTGAAGTGGCTTGATGCTGGTGTGATTTATCCCATCTCAGACAGCTCTTGGATCAGTCTTGTGCAGTGTGTACCCAAAAAGGGTGGATTTACTGCTCAATTGAATGAAAATGAGGAGCTGATTACTTCAAGATCAGTCACAGGATGGAGGATATGCATGGATTACCGAGAATTGAACAAAGCTACATGAAAGGATCATTATCCTCTACCTTTTGTGGATCAAATGTTGGATAGGCTTGCTAGACATGAGTTTTATAGCTACCTAGATGGATATAGTGGCTATAACCAGATCACAGTTGCACCTGAAGATCAAGAGAAGATACTTTTACCTGTCCATATGGTACATTTGCATTTAGGCGCATGCCTTTTGGATTATGCAACGCTCTTGCAACCTTTCAAAGATGCATGATGGCCATTTTTTCTGACATGATTGAGGAGATCATAGAGATATTTATGGATGATTTCAGTATTTTTGGAGACAACTTTGAGTTAAACTTGGAAAATCTCCAAAAAATGCTTGAAAGGTGTGAAGAGGTGCAACTTGTTCTTAACTGGGAGAAGTGCCATTTTATTGTCAGAGAAGGCATTGTTCTTGGCCACAAAGTTTCTGAACAAGGCCTAGAGGTGGACAAGGCCAAGATTGAAGCAATCAAAAGCCTCCCCCATCCAATGATAGTGAGAGCAGTTTGAAGTTTTCTAGGACATGCTGATTTTTACAAGAGGTTCATCAAAGGCTTCTCACTGATTTCCAAACCCCTCTGCCATTTGTTGGAAAAGGAGACTGAATTTCAGTTCACGACTGAGTGTATGAAAGCATTTGAGGATTTGAAGAAGCAGCTGATATCTGCACCAATAATGATAGCACCTGATTGGAGTCTGCCCTTTGAAATCATGTGTGATGCATCTGATGTTGCAGTTGGTTCTGTTCTTGGCCAGCGCAAAGAAAAGAGATTCCACACGATTTATTATGCAAGCAGGAATCTCAGTGTTGCTGGATTGAATTATACAACCACTGAAAAGGAGATGTTGGCTGTTATTTATCCCTTCAACAAGTTCAAACCATACATTTTGGGAAGCAAAGTTGTTGTATTTTCTGATCATGCTGCTATCAAGTATTTGATGAGCAAAAAGAATGCCAAACCAAGGCTGCTCAGATGGGTGCTTCTGCTACAAGAGTTTGACATGGAAATTAAGGATAAGAAGGGAGTGGAAAACGTAGTAGCCGACCACTTGAGCAGGTTGGATGACAGCAATTCTGCAGAACCAGAACTAGTTCCTATTCTGGATTCGTTTCCCGATGAAAAGGTTTTTTCTATTTCTGCTGCACCATCTCCATGGTATGCTGATTTTGTCAACTACCTCTCTTGCAAAATCATGCCCTCTTACAGTTATCAGCAGAAAAAAAAATTCTTTCATGACCTCAAGAACTATTTTTATGAAGAGACTTGCCTTTACAAAATCTTTTCAGACCAGATGATCCGAAGATGTGTACCTAAAGAAGAAATGAGCTCTATTTTGCACCACTGTCATTCCTTGGAGTGTGGTGGACACTTTGAAAGGCAGAAGACAGCCTTGAAAGTGCTGCAGAGTGGATTTTTCTGGCCATCTCTATTCAAGGATGCTCACAAATTTGCCCAATCCTGTGATAGATGTCAGAGAGTAAGGAACTTATCACGAAAGAATGAGGTGCAGCAAATTGGTATTTTGGACGTGAAAATGTTTGATGTATGGGGCATGGATTTCATGGGACCTTTTACTCCGAGTCAGGGTCAAACTTACATTTTAGTAACTGTGGATTATGTCTCCAAATGGATAGAAGCCATACCAACTGCCGCAAATGATACTGCTATTGTGATTAAGTTCTTGAAGCAAAACATATTCTCAAGGTTTGGAACTCCAAGGTTTATTATCAGTGATGGTGGATCTCACTTCTGTAACAAGTTGTTCGAAAATTTGCTCAGCAAATATGGAGTCAAGCACAAGGTTTCACCACCTTATCATCCACAAACCAACAGACAGGCTGAGGTTTCAAATAGAGAAATCAAATTGATTCTCGAAAAGACTGTGGGGATTTTTAGGAAAGACTGGGCTGTGAGGCTCTATGATGCATTATGGGCCTACAGAACTGCATTTAAAACACCTCTAAGCATGTCTCCATTCAAGATTGTCTATGGAAATCCTTGCCACTTACCTGTGGAGCTGGAACATAGAGCATATTGGGCTACAAGATACCTGAACATGGATTTGGCTAAAGCTGGAGAGAAAAGAATGAATCAACTGCTTGAGCTTGAGGAGCTAAGGCATGAGGCCTATGAGAACTCTAAAATTTATAAAGAAAGGAGCAAGCTCATTCATGACAAAAGAATCCATATGAGATCTTTCTCAGTTTGACAGCAAGTGTTGCTGTTTAATTCCAGGATGAGGTTCTTTCCAGGAAAATTGAAGAGCAGACGGTCAGGCCCATTTGAGGTGGTTTAAGTCTTTTTTTTTAATTTTTTTTAATTTTTTTAATTTTTTTTAATGAAAAAACTTGTTTACATTCCTGTACAATGTACACACTTACAAACAGTCTGGATTGCACTCTGAAACTTGCATTTGCAAGCAACTATTCACTCTGCTAAAATGAATTGCCGAAAATAGACCCCCAATGGAGGGAGAGGGAAAGGGAAAACTGCAAAGCTCACACCGAACATGGACCGAAAAAAGTATGAAAGTTGGACTCACGAACAGGAAAAACTAACGAGAATTTATATTTTATGATCAAACCTGAGATGCAGTTTCATCTGCCACTTTATCATCACGTACCAAAAAAACCATCTCTGGGAGCAGAAGTAGCTAAAAATCACTGATGCTGAACCCCACACGGTTGAGAACTTTGTCGTTTGTTGTAGGGAATGATCTTGTCTTGGCAAATATACAGAGAGAAGAACCGTACAAACTTCTGAACATCCATACTCTTGACTGCAAACCTAGATTAGGATCCTGGAAAGAACTCAGAACAATTGAAGAGACATTTTCAGCTTATTCTGTTTCCATTTGGGCAACTTATAGAAAACAGTTCTTGTTATACCGAATTTCTCTTTGAATTCTACGGCGGACAAATACGTCTCTCGCTTCGTTACATCAATATCTCGAACTGGATAGGTTGATGTAGTCTTAACATGCTTATACGGGTAGACACTAAGTCCATCATCAGCATTAGCATTTTCCTTTATGTCTTCTTGAATCGTCTCCGGCTTGAGCTTGCTTTCCTCTACCGAGTTTGGACTTGATTTGGTCTCAGATATTGGCTTGGTAACCTCAGGGCTACTCGAGGAAACTGTGGAGGGATGAAAGTGCGGATGGAGGCTGGTTGTTCAAAAGTTGAGCTCATGGCTGTTATAGCCGAAGTTCATGCCAGTGGTTAAAGTCTCGCCTTATGGCTTTGTGGAACTGAAGAATGAGAAAGGAGTGGTCTTCAAGGTTACTGGACACAAAATAAAAAATTATAACTCGTCTGAAGACTTTGAAGACAAGGAAACTGTGTACTTCAAAGAGTAATCAGTTGCTGAATGGTCTATCTGTCGACCTAAAATTCAGAGTTTCTTGGGAGGCAACCCAAGCCGAGTATGTTACTGCTTTTTAAGTTTAGTTTTAAGTTTTCTAAGTGTTTTTGAGATTTTTGCAGCAAGCAAGCAAAAGAGGTCATAAGGAACAGTTTCTGATATTTCTGATGGAATGGAGCAAAAAGCTACTTGTGAGGTTGTATTTCTTCATGCTCCCTAATTTAGATTCTACTTTGCATTCATTCACTTGAGGACAAGTGAAGGTTTAAGTGTGAAGGGGAGGTTTAGAGGATTAGAACAAGCATGAACTATCACTTGTACTCATTTTAGAGCATTATCTGTTTTTACACTTTTAGAGGCAAATTTTTCAAAATTCTTTGAACTTTTTGCTCATATTTGCTGAAAATGGGGAAGTGGTAAGCGATGCATGCTGAAATAGTTGTGGCCTATAGTCTATTTTGTGGATCTTGTGGACAAAACTGGAACTCTCCACTGGTATGAAAAGGAGGGGTGCATTCTGCTGATAAGTGGATCCGAAGTTGAGATTTTTCACATCTTTTTACTTGAGGGAAGGGAGTGATACAGTCTCTTGGTTGGTTCTGGGTGAGTTGATCTCATGAACTTGCCATAGCCCCTGAAGCCAGAAGGTTGGACCACAAAAAGTCACAAAAGAAGATGCTGAAGTACTGCAAAACCAGAAAAACAGAATTGGATTCTACTTGTGCCTAAAGATCAGGGGTGAACCTCAGCAAAAAGGCTGCAGAAAAATTCAAGCGAATTCCCCCTTGCACATCAAGACAATGTATGAATCCCTGAGGCTCAAATAAAAAATAAGCTGGAACAAATTCAGAGAAATGCAGTGAATATCAGCAAGCTGCAGTTATAAAAGCAGAATAGACTTGGAAAAACCAGGCTGGAGAAAAAGATTGTAAAAAGAGGGGCTTGATTTGAGTTCAATGTTATCTCTTGTCCAGAGTTGACAAGAAGAACTGCCCACCTACATGTAAGCCAAATGGAGAGGCTATTATGATCTGCTCCAACTCTATCAACGAGAGAAGCCTACTCTTAAACACTAACCCTCAAAAGAAAGAGTGAGATGGAGTTGAGACTTGGCTTGAGATCCCTATGAAAGCAGATGCACCAGTATAGTGGTATGAGGATGGAGAGTTAGTTAGTCTCTTGAGAAGCAGGCATTAGATCTAAAAAGGACACACTAGAGGCTGCTAGTGAAAATAGAACTAGAAAAGCAGATTGATGCTTCTTACCTCTAAATTTTTACTGTCACGATGAAATCATTTGCATTTAGGCTTGCACTTGCATCATTTGGACACAATTGAGCGCCACACACTTTGCTTAGTTCCTACCTTAAAATGATATGCTAATTCTCTTGCTTGAGGACAAGCAAAGTTTAAGTGTGGAAGAGTTTGATAAGCCAAAATCATATAGTGTTTTTAGGCATTTTTAGATTATCATTTCATATCATTTTAAGCCTTAAACACATCACTTTTATACAAATACAAGATTAATTGTGTCTTTGGTGATTTTCTGCAGAATTAAATCACAACTCTGAATTAGAGTATATTCTAATGCAAATTGGAGTATATTCTGCCTAAATATGGAGTATATTTTGCAATTGCCGAGTTCTGAGGATTTGGAGGACTTCCACGTCATAATTTGAACTGAATATCTATGCTTAGGAAGTTCAAGAATCAAGGATCAAAGGCACAGTCCCAATTCAGCCCAACAATCCAGCAGAAATCAGTTTTAAATTATAGAGATATTTAGCTTCATTCTGGAGTATATAAGCATGAAACCTGGCGAATATATTCAAAACCAGAGGCCATTCAACTGATGAAATGCACACTTGGTGTCTATGCTCATTTCCGTGATCATGTCAGGGTCCAGTTCATACATTTCATCCAGAAGTTCAGCAGAAAACCGATTCAGTGCTGCTATGAAGAACTCAAGAGTGGAAATCCTGCCTAAGTATGAAAATACTTCCTTTCGTGCACAAATTCATATTCTGGAGTCAAGTGCAACATTTGGGCCGTGTAATATCAACCATACATATCAAGCTTGGAGCCAAAGCAAAGGAAGGGACCGCAGTTATCCGAAAGAAACAAAGAGATCAACCAAGGACAAAAGCTGTTTTACCAAATTTGGCAAATGTGATCTGCAACCGTCCAAGCTGCATATCTTCCAGACCAGATCAAAGGCCATGATGCCCTTGCACAGTCATGCTCCTCTTGACTCTATCTATAACTTTCATGAAGGGACCACAGGCAAATAATGCAGTGGACTCGAAGATATTTACACAATATCAGCAAAAGAAGAAATGGTCCAGTCTGGCCGAGCCATGTCACTGATTCAGCGCATAACTTCAAGACCAAGGCTCCTGCTGACCTGAGCCTTCACCAAAAAAATAGAGCACGAGCCATGGATCATATCTTATGAAGGCCATCCGAGCACATGAGGCTGCCATTACCCACTTTGGGGACAAAACAGATAAGGTCATAAAACTGTATCAAAATACAGTTCTGCCATCATCAAAAATTCATATCTCGCATTTGGCTTCGAGGGCAGGCTGATATTTGGCATGAAGGAATCCCTAAAGTGGAGGAACAACTTGGATTCATAAAATATGACAGATCAGAGGCAGCTAGGAGGGCAATTTGGAGGCCACACCAGAAGCTGGTCCTGAAATTCCCGAAACTGAAATTTTTGCTCGTTTTGGCCATGGATTCAAGAAGCTGTTGTTCTTCCTTGCTTGTATCAGCTCATGCCTCGAGCATGAGCTAATTTTGTAGACTTAGGGCTCGGTTGAGCCGAGCCTAAACAATGTTTAATCACTTTTAATGAAGTTTCGGTTCGGTTTTTGCTGATGTGAATCTGTTTCATGCTGCACTTCTATATTTGAATGATTCGGCCGGATTATTTGGGAAAATCTAGGTGATATATGTCTGCTAGGACCATTGATTCATATATTCTACAAAAGCATGATTCATATTGCTGTCCTTGGGTTATTACCCCTAACTTGCAGCATCACGTATAAGAACAAGATCATTGATATTTTCCATTTGACCATCCTTGGGGTATTACCCCTAACCTGCCTTTAAGATGGATGAAATAATTCATACCTGGTCAAATAGGATGGATTATGTTGAGTTCTGTGGACTTTAACAAAGCAAAACCGTAGTTAAAATGGATTTAAGACAAAACGTTGTTTAGGTGAAGCAATACTACCGAAGGTCTGAGTTACCTCTCTATTTCGTATCATATCTCTTTGTGCGTTGAGAATATGGATTAGTTGCCCCATAAAAATTGATCTAGACCCCCTTGGCTGTCTGTAAAATTTTAAATTGGTAATTTCTGATTAGTAGATTAATAGTTATGCACTTCTGAATTTGTGGGTTATTTTGATAGCTGCTGAACTTAAGTTGCATGAGATGAAGCCCCCTCCCTGAGATCTGACCGCTGCTTCACTGCATTGTATTACAACCTGACTGTGTGCACTTACATGCCATCAATCTTCATTTACGTGCTTCTCCCAAAAGACTTGCCGGTAATAGTTTGAAGTTTGAGCAAAAGTTTTAAAAAAGGACGAGTAGAAAATTTTAACTAACGACGATCGAGCAATTACCCAGAAAACATTGTATATCATGTACATGTAATAATTTTAATTATGTATATTTTTAAATATTATCTACGTACTTTATGTTAGCTCAATTTTTTGTAACTTTCAAGTAGGCACCCCCAGACTTAAAATCCTGTATCCGTCCCTGCCGACAGATATCAATTATATAGCAGGGTAAAGGTTGGTTGCATCGTTCTATCGGAAACCCATGATGATTTGGAGAGGAAAAATGATAATCACGTGCTATTCTTTTTTTATTGTTATCTATTAATCTTAACCATCCGATCTCAGCACATAAATGGATGTGATTTAATGTTTAAAGTGCTGTATAAAATCCTGTACCATGAACCTATTCTATATGTATGTATATGTAATTCAATTGGGTCCATTATACAAATTTCCTTTTTATTTGTATTTACATTATATATTTTGTGTGTATCATCTATCTTTGGATTATTTCATTTTTTTTATTTTTTATATCATGTGTATTAATAATTTATACTAGGATACAAATTTTAATTTGATGATTTAAATATATTTATTTTATTATTTATAAAATTATTTGTCATATCTTTTGATTCCAAATAATATTTGATTCAAGATTTGTAAATTCGTACTTTTGATTGACGATTTATATCGCGCTTTGATAACTATGATTGTTACTATGTCTAATGAAGTTAATTATAGAATTTTGTAAGATAATGCAAATATTACTCATACTATTTTTTGACTTTCAATGATGGCAATCTATAATTTTATAATTTCAATTTTGGCGCTCGAATGATACCGTTTAATTATAGGGTAAATTTTGTTTTTTAAATCTATATTTATAGAGTTATAATTTTTTAGTAGCAAAGTTGTCAAAATCAGAATATATGATCGGTTCCTGAAAGATTTCGACGTAGAATTTAAAAAATGATAACAGATTTTTTGGGGATACAAATTCACCGAAAAAGACATTGACTGAAAAATTCAAATTTGTCTTGCTTAAATTCCTCTTAAAAATCCTTTATCAATTCTCTTTCTTCGACTTTAAATTGATAGAACCCAAAAGACAGAGGAGCAACAAAGTTACAAACCGTTTTCGTGTTAAATTTAAAATAGCACCCCATTAATTTAAAATTTAATTCTCTTGAATTCGCCCTAATCATTGGTAGTCTGGTGCTACCTAACTAAAAATGTCTGTTTACTTGAATTTCAGGCTCAGAATTGACATTACATTAACTTTGCATTTAAACTCACCATTTACACTAATTTCAGAATTGGTATTGAGCCCAAAAAAACACAATCTCATGTTTATTAGGTATCCTCAGAAAGGGGCCCAATTTCCAAAAAAGTGAAATGACTACTATGCCCTCGCACAATTTTTCCCAGTATATATACGAGTTGTCTCCTCAAGCATGTCTTGCGTCCCTTCGTCTGGCCGGCAAGCTCTGCAACCGTTGATAAACCCTCGCCTTTTCAATCAAAATTGAACAAAAAATGGGCAACAAAGAAGAAGATGCTAGACCACCCACTGTGTCGCAAACACACGTTGATAAAACCTCAGAATCTTTGGTAGGAAAATCAGAGGATGGTTCCAGGGACCATATTCTGTCCGTAAATGAGGAGGCACGTGATGTTGCCACTCCAGCACGACCTATTATTATGAAAGATGAAGATGTGGAGGTATATTAGTGCTAAAGATTACATTATTATACTGTTTGCAATTTAGTTTTGCATGGCTGAATAATATAGCATTAAATATGCAATTAAGCATTTAATGTACAAGTTACTGCAATGGTTGTACATCTAGCATATGGTGTTAGGGTGATGGATTTGGTTTTGTGATTTAGACACAGATTGTTGCTCGATTGATTTACTATGTTAGTCATGATATATGAATAAATATGCATACTTATGCTGTCACCTTCCAGCAACCCCCCGAGGCTGTAACAACCAGAATACCTGATCCTGCACCAGTTGTAGCTGAAGGAACAACCAGATTACCTGATGGAGGACCTCTCACTGATGACTCAATAGTCACTCCAGCACCTGGAACCTGTGTTGAAGCCCAAAAACCATCAGTACCAGTAGCTGTTGAGGAGGAATCAGTTACTGCTATATCACCAGAACCGACCTCAACAGTAACCACCCATCTAGTTCTCGAGGACCACCTAATTGAGAACTTCCAGATCCTGCAACAGCAGCCGCCGAAGAACAATACCAAGATGCCAAGGCAATTATCCAGATTCAAAGACGTATTTGGGACATGCTGGACCACGGTCTGAGGGACTACTTCTATGTGCAGAATGGATGTTCATATGACAAAGCCCCCTGGGACAAGGAAGCAAATGCTTTGTGCTCAAAAATGTCTAAATGGAAGCGGGAAGGCCTGAAGTACCCTTCACCCCCCAAGCAGATGCTGTCCAAGATACCTGTTGAACAGTCACCAGCCAGCGCTCCAAAGAAAATCTAGGCAGACCTGGTTGCAGAGGAAGAAGCCACACATGCAGACTCACGGGCATACCATGCAGACAATGAAGTGACCGTAAAGGAACCTGAGCAGAATCAAGTTCATGCCCCCAATCAAATCACAATGATGAGCTGACCCTAAAAACACTAAGTCCAAAGCGCCGCCGACGCAGTCGCCCTAAGAAATACTGACACTCCGTTTCATGTTAGTGATTGTATTTTTCATAACCATGCTCACTTTTAGGGCTAGTTTTTTGTACGATCACTTTTGCTATCAATAAAACAAAATTTTTTAAAAAAAATATGCATACTTACTCAATCTAAATGATGATCAGGCTGAGTTTATAGAGTGGGAAGCCGCCATAGCCGTGAAGAAGAGGCTATTGGCTTGTGAGAATAGGAAGAAGGAGGCTAAGACATTCAAGAAGAGCAGGAGAACAAGGCTAAGTCCAAAGCTAAACGACAGAGGATCAAACAAGCACTTGAAGCAGGCTACCCTGAAGAGTGACTTTTTGATTTGGATAGCTCGAGGGAGGCATCTCCTGACCAATCTATCAACGACAACTCATACCACTCCTCCCAAGAACATCCTCAATGTGAAGAGGATTTTGAGAGGACAACATCCACCATGGTGGGGCCTTCCTCCTACCTCTCTGATTCGGATGAGGATGAGGATGAGGAAGATGAAGATGAGGAGGAGGACGATGTCGAAGAGTACGATGATGATGATGAAGGGGATGACTTCTGAAGTATAGCATGCCCTGCTTCAGATTCGATCCAATAGTGTCCTCCTTCTTTTGATGGTGGTGATGCTGCCATTTTGTTTTGGATGCGAACTTGTAAATTTTATCCTTGTTTTGAAACAGTGTTTATGTGATGACTATTTTTAAATCTGTTTTATTTGTTTACCTGTTAACGTTACTCTTCATCGTTCTAAACAGCTTATTCCAAAACAAGTCATGAACAAGAACACAAATTTATCCCAAATACAACAGCTCACAAAATTTGTACAAACATGAGAAACAAAAAGCATACATTCAGTCCATCACTAAGAACTACAAGGAGATTACACGGTTGTACTATCATATAAAATAGATTCAACCCACTGCTGCTTTTGTTCCATTGCCATGACTTTCCACCTTATGGTATTAGTGGTAACCTCATCTACAATCTTCATGTTGTTGTTTACCTCCATGCTGTCTAGTCCCATAGAAGTCAAGTCTTGCCTAACCATATAAGCCACAATGCCCTTCCTCACGCTCACCCCACTCATTTGGTTCATCTGGAAGGATTTCAGTATATTCATAAATTCCTTACTTGCGGGATCTTCACCATTAAGGCCGTTAATGACACCGGGTCCAGCTTTTGGTGTTTTTGATATCCTATATCCACTACTCTTCCTTCGACATTTGGCTGATGGTATATGATGTTGTGGTGAGACATTCACCTTGATGGGCAATCCCCCTATCTCATTATGTGGTTATTCAGTTGGTTCATCAGTTTCAATATCCAACTGGTCGTCTAACTCCACAACATACGGAACATCACAGCTTGTTGAATCTACAGTTGCACTTTGAGCGTCGTTGTAGTTGTAGATACCAGCACCAGTGGTCCTTGTGTTACCAAATATGTCACACCATTCGTCATACCATATCCATTTCTTATTCTTAAGGTTTTTGTATTTGATGCTATCCTGTACAAAAATTGAATCAGCATAAGTATGAAATACAAATATAACAATGCACATCAAATAATTTCATCGCCATCCGTTCGCTCCACAATTGTTTGTCTACTGTAATCTTCATGGATGCCGAATCCAATGCAGAAATACTGAGATTCAGATAGTCATTTAGCAGGTCATACTCGCTCTTCCACACTTTTATTTTATTCTGAACCTCACGGCTGGTAACATGACTTTCAGGCACGTCTTTTGCTATGAGGGAGGCACACTTCTCGTTGATTCCCTTTCGAAAATTGTTCTCTAATCTCAATCCTTCCTTAATACAAAATTTCATTGCCTCTATGAGTGATTTTTCTTCTGCTTGGCTGAAATAAATTCTTGTGTTCTGCAATGGTGCAATATGTTTACGCGATGATCTTCGAGCTCCATGGTCGTTGGTGTTACTACTAGAACTTCGAGGTAGGTTGTATGATAATTTTTTCCTTCCATGCACATTTCCTTCATTTTGTTACATAGCCCTGATTACAATAAAGCAGCGGGATTGCTATCATGAGAAGAGAATAAGTTTCTCTAAGCTAAGCGATAACAAAGCTTTGAATTATTACTAGCACTGCACCATAAAAAGACCTGAGAATGTTCATCTCATGAGTAATAGAATATCCACAATGCATCAAGGGATATGGAAAAGGGATAGACAAGAAAATGACCACACATTCAAATCCACATGAATTCCAAAAATTAACATACGTAATTTGTTTAGGTTGAATATGTAACCTTGTACGTAGTCCTGGATCTTGGACATGGTGTGACGATTTCTTGATTTCGTGAAAAACTTCTCAAGGGTTCGTGAGTTTTGAATGGTTTCGCCCAAATATAAAGGTTGATATGGAGTTTTAACCCTCGATGACAATTCGATGTAATTTATGATAATATTAGAGGATGAATGTGAAGATCCAAAGTGGGATTGGTTCAATACCACGATTTTTGTGGGATTGATTTTTGAATCTAGATACTAAATTAATACAAAAAATGCGCGCGACTTATTTTCAATCCCAACCCAATTTATTCACTGTGTATAGTAAAATGATTCTTTTTTGTTCAAGTAAAAAAAGGGTTATAACTTATAATACAGGAAGACAAGCAATATAAAAGTGGAGAGAACAACTCTAAGAATTCTTTTGACGATTTCCCATTTCCACTTCCCTTTTATTCTGCGTCATACATTTTTCATTCAAAGGTTCCCTTTGCGGACTCCGTACCCCTCTCCCTCTCTACCCAATCCACACGCACAGGGTGTGTAACTGTGTGAGACTGACCCATTCTCCTGATTGCAGTTGTTTTTGCCTTTGGTTTATCTGATGCTACACCTTCCCATGTTTTCCCGCTATGTAATGGACTACCCAGCATACCATAAATATATTTTCTGAAGGCGGGTTGAGAGTAAAAGCAGAAGGGGGTGAGGGAGAAAGTCACAGTCGCTTGTGAATTCTGTGCGTGCTTTTGAAATGGGTTGCGTAGTTAAATTATCTTCGAATTCTCTGAAGTTCTCTTCTTCACTATTGACTTCATTCGCTAGCTCTTTTCAACGGGCTTCATCCCCTAACCAAGGAAGGTTGCAAAAAAACACTGTATCAGTTTCAGCTGATTGTGGTTTTCTCTTTCCAATCGCCATCGCACCCCGCAAGCAATTGATTTCTTTCGAGGTAATGATGCAAACTTTTCTTAACTTTTGTTTATGTTTTTATGTTTGACCCGTTTATGATTACCAGTTGTCGAAAGAGTACTGTCAAGAATTATAACCATTTTCAAGTGACGGCGATTGATTTCTTCTCATGCCCATTTCGTTTCTGAAATTTAAATTGGGTGATAGAATCTTCCAGCAGGCGGCAGCTCACATATTTAATCACCAGTCAACCTTTGCTGGGTTGTATAAGTGATCGCTTGGGATATCCCACGTAACTATTTTATAAAACTTGTACTTGTTGCAATTCTTTCATTCTGCTGACAATTAAAGGTTTGCACTTCTTCTAGTGCCCAGTTCTGCATTGTCCATCTTTGGCACTAAGGAATCCGATTTTGAATAGAAATAGAACATCAGTATCAGCTCCGAATGGTACTACGCTTTTTTCGTTGAGTATGCACTAATTGAGATTGCTTAAGTTGGCAAATATATATGCTTGGTGCAATTACTTTTATTTTTCTAGGGATTGGTCCATAGGAGGAAGCTAGAGGACGTATATCTTATTTCCAGTGTGAAGGTCTTTAATGCTCGGGTTTTGGTGTGAAACTTATAGTTTGTATTTATTCAGATTCTTATACATTTTGGTGTAATTAAAAACTATTCATAAGCATGAATTTGTGAAGATATATTGCTATATTCATACCTTTCTCTGATCGTTAGTGTTCAAATGCTTCCTTCCTTGCTTTCCACATCTTTGAATATGTCGTTCTTTCTTTTTCCGCTCTATATTTATGTGTATCCAGATGTTCACGAAGAAAATGATAAAGCTCTGTGGTTCTATGCAATGGTTTTTGCTTTGTTTTTATTCTGAAGTATACTGCAAAATTCCTTTTAATATTCTTTTTATGAGTAGAGCACAGCTGATTGTAGCATATTAACTCTACAAAAACATTTACTGATGTTGCAATTTGCTTGCAACTCTAATTCCACTAATATTAGGGGTACTCGTAATCTTGCGTTATTTGTTTCTCATTGTCATGGTTCATCCATACTCAAAGACATGCTTGACCGTATCCACGAAGATGGGACATCCCATACTCACTATAACATCTTTCAGATCAAGAAGCTTTATATGATCTCTAATTTAGCCATTAAGCTCACAGTACCATTGTTATTGAAAATGAAGATCCTTCCCCGTGTTTGGCTACGAACTCCACAATGGGTGTTCATAATGATGACACTTAACAACAATATGGGTTTTTCTAGCTTGGACTGGGTGCAGTCACCAATTTAAATTTTCTAGTAATATACGTTTATTAGACAAAGACAAAATTTGTTGCCCAATGTTACTAGACTAATAGATGTAATCATATTTGTTCTCAAATTAATTTTGTTGGGTTCATACCAGATACATGCAACCGTTACAGAAACAGAGCAGCCTAAGTGGTGGGAAAGAAATGCAGGTCCAAACATGATCGATATTCATTCCACCCAAGAATTTTTAAATGCCTTATGCGAGGCTGGAGATAGACTAGTTATTGTGGAATTCTATGGAACATGGTGTGCTTCATGTCGAGCATTATTTCCCAAGGTAATCCTGGATTTTTATTTGACTGTGTACTATCACTATTTAGCAATAGTATAAATCTTCGGGTACTAATGGATGCCTGTTAGTTGTAAAAGGTTCGACAATGATAACAAAATATAAGATGGGTCACTAACATTTTTCAGGGTGTTTGTTGTATTGCCATCACTCAGATATTGTTGGTTCATGGACAATTCCTTCTCCATTTTATTTTCTATTTCGGGGTTTTTATAACTCAAATTCCTTCGTTAAGAAGTTCATCTTGTATCCTGCATGATGCAGGCTGATACTATTTTAATTATGCCTAGGCTATGTTTAGACATGATTATTTTCGGATCACGAACACAGATTTGTATCATTAACCATTCAGTAGCTTTAGTCTTCGAAGAATTGAATATCTAACTCGGAATGGTAAAATGTCAACCGTGGTGATTAATTTATGGGATCCAGATTCAAAATCTGAATTTTACTACCATGCTACACAGCATCAGAAATAAACACATGATTCTTCAAACCATCTTCTTTTATTTATATGAATGTTGGTTCTTTTTTAACCTAGCCTACAAGATCTCAATAAAACTCTCTACTATAAACTCCTTAAAGCTCAACGAAGCATATGTTGGTCTTCAAGGAACAAGTCTAATGGTTTCCCTGATCATCAGCTTTGCAGAGTAGCACAGGAACATCCAGATATCTTGTTCTTAAAAGTCAATTTTGATGAAAACAAGCCCATGTGTAAGAACTTGAACGTAAAGGTTCTTCCATTTTTCCACTTCTATCGTGGAGCAGATGGACAGCTTGAGACCTTTTCATGTTCCCTCGCCAAAGTAAGTGAGCCCTAACATAACATTACACTAGTTAATATTTTGTTCTTCATTTTGGCTCTCCCTGAAATGATGTTCGTTTTCGCTTTCGTCTATGGTACTTGATTTCTTGTACTGTAGTTATCTGTATAACTTAGAGCAATCATGCTAGGCCGATTAAGCTAACGGCAACCTTCAACGTAACTTCTATTTTCAAAGTCAAGTACCATTGCACAAACTGACTCCTGAGTTTATCAATATGTTTATTCAACATCCTTGTTCGTATAAATGTAAGCTTATCTCTTTATCTATTGAACTCATGATCATGTTAACACATGCTCGCACACACAGATCCTTACAACCATGGATCATGATAACATCGGTCTATAAATGCTATGCTTTGGGCAAAGCAACTTAAAGAATTTTGTTTTGTTTTTGAATTATTCATTAAAATGAAACTTATTCCATCACCATTGTTAATTTCGAACAGTTCCAGAAAATAAAAGACGCCATCAATATGCATAACACTGCTCGTTGCAGCTTAGGCCCGCCTAAAGGCGTTGGAGATCTCAGCCTTGAAAGCCCCTCGCCTCCGAAAGAGAAGCTACCAGAATCATCTGGAGCGTAGTTCAATATTTGGACAGATTCTTCTGTTGTGCTTCATTTCGTATTAGTTGCCCTTCATTGCTTCATCTGTGGCCTGTGGCCTGTATAAGTAAATTCTGTATAATTGTAAGACTCTTGTTCAGAAAAAATGCAATCACTATGGCTTCTGATTTATGAAAAAATATGTAAATTGTGGTTTCTGAATCTTTTTTTCGGTATACTTAAAGTGGATTTTTTTCGGTAATTCTTAAAGTGGATTTCTACTTTCCAATTCTGTATTGTTAGGTTGTGAAGTGTTTTTTTATAGGTAATGTCGATGAGGAAATTTAAACTTATATTTATGAGTGCAATTGTCACTTACATAACTATTAGTTCAATTCCTCTTTGACCGTCTTCCATTATACAAAAAGGATTCTATTGTTTAAGATATGATCGTTTCGTAGTTACCGAAATTTCAAAATTGATGTCTAAAATATATAAATTTTTGACGCACCTATGTGCGAGAAAGCATTGGACTGTTCTAACCGTCCAGAATCCGTGTGGCGTCAAGTGTGCGAATATAGTTGACCACAGATAACTTTAATTATCCCTTGTCCACTATATTCCAAGCTAACCGAAAGCCAGCAAGGAACATGTAGAGATAGATTCTCGTTTTATCCAATTTGGAGGCATCTTCAGAAGCATCCTTCCACTTTCTTTTACCACCATCGACTAAATGAGTATATAAAAAGATGCGAATCCAACAAAGAAGAGCGCAAAAACCAAACACTCACAAAGAGGATCCCCTTTACAACGCACAGAATAATATACATTGACGTATGGTATGGCCATATTCAGAGGAGAAGAAAACCATCAGATTTGAACTCAAATCTTTGTCTTGGGAGTGTCCTTAAATCATCATCATGTCCACCCTCGTTTATATCTTCTGAACAGCGCTTCCGTTTGCGCATTTCTGTATGCGCTGCACGCGATGATATAAACCCAAATCAGCACCACAACGGTTATGATGAGTATAACATTGGCCTTTCGCCATTCCCGTCTCAAGCTACCGAGCAGGCCAGCTTTGCAGGAGTTGCAGTTGTAGCAAAGTTGGCTCGGATCGTTGCTCCAAATGGTGCAATCTGCATCCGCTGCTGTGTTGGACGGAGCAACCCAAGTAATGGGGTTCGAGTACTGGAATCCGCACACCAAAGGAGGCTTGCAGCAACCAGACTGGAACCAAAGAACAACAAAATTAAGATAAAAGACTGAGAAACAATCCCACATAAGTATCATCAGCTCTCAACAACATCCAGCTCTGCTATAAGTCTGCTTAACATTGGCTTGAAACAATTAAAATTACACTTCGATTTATTTTAGACAAGATTATGGACAATGTGTCTGCTCCCTGACGGTGGTCCAGACTAAGAATGTGGACCGTTGGATTAAATTGATGTAACAATCTAACGGTCCAGATTCTCGGTCCAGACCATTATCATTTAGGCCGCAGCATTCAATCGTGAGGAGAAGATTTCTCCAAGATTTTAAGTGAACATTTATAATTAGCTATTCTGATGGTCGTTTCAGAGTCCAGAAAAGCAAAATTCAGATTTTCCAGAGTCAAAGAAGAAGATGCCGATTGCCGATCAATCACTAACAAGTATCTTAAGATAACATTTATAATTAACTATTTTGCAGCTATGCTCAACTGGTGGTTTCGGAGTCGAGAAAAGAAAATTTTAGATTTTCCACACAATCAAGAAGAAGTAAAATTCAGATTTCCCAAATCAATCACTAACAAGTACTAATTCAAATTGCCCTGCTGCTGCTGACCTGAATAGGCGAGAGATGTGCGGCGAAAAAATCAGTAGCCGACGCGTACTTCTGCGTGAGTTTTGGACAAATCTGTGAATCCCCCAAACACGCCCTTATATTCGCCCAATTCTCATTTTCAGTAACGTGATCCCGAAGCCAAGACGAGTATCCCTCCAGCCTGTACTCCCTGAAACCCACGCCGGGCACGGAGTAGGCGCCGCTGGGTCGCGTGACAACGAATGCGAGCACGAGCAACACGAGGAGGAGCAGAATGAGGATGAACATGAATACCAAGTAGATCCCCAGCAGTCCCTTCTTTTTCCAGTACGCGCCGATGAATCCAGTGAGTGAGACTGCGAGAAAGGCTAATCCGAGGAAGACGAGCGGCCACCGCAACCAGTGTACGCACTGGTTTTCCGGCCTGGATGCGAGCCATATGCCGGCGGCGATGATGGGAATCGAGCACATCATCGCGATGAAGTTGAGGATTGCGGTGATATTGTTGCTCAGTGCCATGATTGTTGGCGGTGAATGGTGATCAGACAAGATGAGTTTGGACAACTGGGTCGAAATGACTAATATACACATCAATAAGAAAACCAGAATTGTAATGCTAGTTGTTGAATTCACTTGGATACTTGGAGTGATTAGGATTAAAATTCTCACGTTAGATCTGAATATAAATTTTTGAACTTCAAAATATTGGTGAAATGACTTTCGAGAATGAGGATGATCATAGTCAAGGAGGTTAATTTTTTTTTCAGCCATTGGGATGCGTTTTTGAAATTGCTACTGTGCGGACTTGGCAAGTCCGTGAATAGCGCCCGGACTTAGCTAGTCCGAGAATAGCGCACGGATTTACCAAATTTGGGAATTTTTGCCCGGCCTTGCGAACACCGGGCATTATAAATCTCGATCTTCGCAAGTCCGAGAAAGATTAGCATGACTAATCTCTGTGCTTAACATTTCCCATACTTTAGAAGTACGGGATTTAGCCGCATTTGGCGAGAAATGTTTCCCTGGCATCGCAAGACGGGGACTATAGTAGTTGCTCATCGTCGAATATTTGTTGTATTGGTGGTGGTAGAAATGTAAAAATTGGAGGTAAATTTATAATAATCATCTCGGACTTCGAAGGTTTGAGATTCTTCGTAATCCCGGACTTCGCAAATCCGGGAATTGTATTCGCGCCAAAATTTCCCACCAAAAGTTAAGTACGGAGATTAGCCATGCTAATCTTTTTCGGACTTGCGAAGATTGGGATTTATAATTCTCGGTGTTCGCAAGGCCGAGCAAAAATTCCCGGACTTACAAATCCGGGCGCTATTCTCGAACTTGCCAAGTCCGAAAAGTGACATTTTCAAAAACGCGCAACGACCATGTGGCAGAAAAAAAATTAACCTGCTCAAGGATGATACTAGAATTTTTTGAATTCCGGTCGAATGAATTTTTAAATTGATCTGCTGAATTTAGAATCTTGGGGTCTTGGGCCAAAAAAAAATTTGGCCGACCCAACAGTGTGCGGGCCCGGACTACCATATTCATGGTCCGAAAACGACGCATAATTAAGTTGTGGTTGGATAAAAGAAAATAAACTTACCAAACATTTTTATTTGAAAATTAATATTAAGAAATTAGAAAAGTAAATTATATTTATAAAATAAAATTCAAATATTTTAATTTAGGTACTAATAAATTTTACTACTCAACCTTTAACTTAAGTAATTAATAATTACACCCACTTCTGCGGACCCAAACTACCGGTATGTACACACGGTCACCGAAAAATGTAAATCAACATTTTCCTTCCAATATCATCTACATTCTAGGCTCAAATTTTCCGTCAATGCAAGAATAGGAGATGAAGAGGCCATCGATATGTCAAGCGCGAATAGTGTGGATCTTAATCTGGTTCTATTTTTGAAGGTGAGTCTGATGGACAAAATTATTAAGAGCTAAATATGGGTCATACATTTTTTGTGCGTGAATTTCAATTTCGTGTGGTACAAACATATTCTGCAGTAATTCAATAAATTTTAAGCTTATTAATTGGTCAGGAATACAGGCGACGAGCTTGCATTCTCTCACTCGACACTTTGGTTAGGTTTCCTGATTATGTTATTCTACCCATTTAGGTGTGCTGCTCCCTTATATATTTTTTGCAGATGAATTTAACTTTATTTTATAAAATTATCAATTTTGAGGAAGTGAATGATCGTCCGAAAACTGCAGGAACATAGATCGATTGTAGTTCGAGAGCTGCTCCTACACGAGAAACACATTGGAAGTTGTTGTGTATCCTAAGAGAGTGGCAGAATGCACGCATGAGAAGGGGTACCTTGATGGCGTTGTTTGGTTCCACAGATGGCAGTGCTAATGAGACTGTCGTGTTGAAAAATTATGTCAAGCCACCCTGTGTAATTGCGTTTGCAGCAGAAAATAGATCGTACACGAGTATATACAATCTTTTCCCGCCAAACTACAAAAGGGTGCATGCCGTGGAAACATGTTGCAACATGCATTTCAATGTTGTTTCCATCGAGACGAATGAAGTTTTGCCACCAAATGTACAAATAAAGAAGAGAAGAAGGCTAAGAAAGTGCAAAAATCGCTGCATGAACTGATTCAATTAACTCTGTTGGCAACCAAAGCGAGTGTATTTCATTTAAACCGGTAAAATACTTACGACCAAGAGGTTGTTACCAATATAGACCATCGTCACTGGATGAACTCATTCATGAATCCTGCATAGGCGGTGGTGATGGTGCCAGACTAGTCTTCCACGAGTTACCAATATAGACCATCGGTTGTGATGATGGATCCTGCATAGGTTGTTACCAATATAGACCATCGTTGGACTCATCCATGAATCATGTATAGGCGATAGTGATAGCGCCAGACTAGTCTTCCACGAGTGTGGGGAACGCACTCTCCATGAATCGTTGGACGAGTCGGAGTATTTGGTGGTTCGCTCATCAACAACTTCATCAAATTTCCCATTTTCGTCCTTCTTCTCCTCTTTCTTAGCATCCTCTTCATCAACTTCGTCATCTCTGTCACCATCATAATCATCATTTTCGTCATCGTTGTCATCCTCCTCCTCATCGTCATCCTCTTCATCATCTTGCTTTTCGTTGTTTTCATCCAACGGAAGAATCATTCGTGCTCCAACTATCCTATAATAAGCACAATATCCATTGTTCTTTTTATGTCTGTTGGTAGTAATGTGACTATATGTGGTGAAGACGTATAATGCAGTCGGGCGCTAAACTATTAAAACTAAACAACCACAATCCGGTAATTGCTCCTAAATTCTTAAGTATGATATATAATTCATCACTTTTACACACTACACATTTGCTGTAACTCCTATCTATACCGTGAGATGCACAATGTATGATTGATTCATATCCAAGTTAAGTTACTCTTACGTGGAATGAAATAAAGTCTCTTTGTTTCCAATCTACTTGAAAATAATGTCTCCAATCCACAAGTGTCTGAGCAACCGCTATAAAGTTCGGAAAACTAATGTATAAACATCATGTTTGTCCATTCATAAATCATAATCACTTAGCGTGTCAAGTAGAGCAATTAGAATATTTTGTCATACTTAAATATCCCGAATAATATAGTCAAAACAAACACAGTAATCGAAACGACCGCGACTCATCGTTATTATCCCGGAAGAATCATTCATGCTCCAACTATCCTGTAATAAGCACAACATCCATTATTTTATTCACGTTTGATGGTAAGAGCACAGCTATACGTGATTAACCTGGATAGCACAGTCGGACCCTAAACTAATAACTTTGAACAACTACAATCTGTTAATTACTGCTAAATTTATAATCGTGGTATAAAATTCATCGCTTTACACACTTTAAATTTGATCTAATGTATATCTCAATCACAAGATGCTTAATGTACAATTAATTCGTATGCAACTCAAGTTGCTCATACTCTCCCGAAAGCATATTCAATAGTATTATTTAATTCATGGTAAGTGGATGCAGAGTTAGACTCCGTTTACTGCACACATTTGCGTTTGATTACGTTTGTTAGTGCCTTTTTAACGATCGTAATCAAATTGCCCACTTGTTTACTGCGAATTTGATTTGTAGCGTTACCAAAGGTACAACTCTCCAAAACTAACAAAAAATGTCGGTTATTTTGATTGAGTTCCTTATTTCAGTCCCCGAAAAAACTACTGATTTCGAGCATAATGAAACTACTGAAACATTAAAAGACTAAAATAACTTTTCCTCTTCATCAAATTTACGAATCCACCAAATATATATACTATTTTAACACAAAAAATCTAAATCGGTAGATCCCTAAACCACCCTTGCCATACACAATCCTCGGGCGAGTCGCAAATGTAACCTTATGAGAAATCTGTTTTTGAAAAGTAACCTTGTAAAAAAAGAATTGCAAATGTAACTTCCATCTTTTAAAATAAATCAAAAATCGAATATATTTCAGATTAGCATAATACTAAACTTCCAACTAACGTAATAACATCCATTCCCGCCATCCCCAATCACCGTTACAGTTTTTCGGTCGTCGAAAAATACAGATCAACATTTTTCTTTTATTCTCCCCCATTCTATGCTCAATCTTTTCGGAAACACATTCAAAGAGACACAGAGAGACCAAGAGGATCAACAGGCGTAGCGTGAATTGGGGCAGATCTAATCCGTGTTCCATTTTTGAAGGTGCGTTTGATTCAAAATTCTAGCTGATTTACGGACACGATTATTTAATTCTCGGTATGGGTCATGCATTTTGGTGTGAGAATTTCAATTTCGTTATCCGAACGTTCATTCTTTGGTTAATTCAGTCGATTTGTGGTCAAGAATACATGCCACGGCTGGCGTTCAGTCACCCGACACCTTGTAGTCGTGATTATCGTGCTTGATCGAGTAATCCAACTCCTTGATCTAATTCATGTTCCATTTTTGAAAGTGCGTTTGATTCTGAATCTTAGCTGATTTATGCACACAATTATTTAGTTCTCGATATGAATCATGCATTTTGGTGTGAGAATTTCAATTCCGTGATCTGAACATTCATTCGCTGGCTTAATTCAGTCGATTTGTGATCAAGAATACAGGCCGCGGCTTGCATTTGGTCACCCGATATCTTGTAGTCGTGATTACTGTGCTTGATCGAGTAACCCAATTATTTATTATTTGCAGATGAAGCTGATTTTATTTTATAAGATTGTAAATCTTGATGAAGTAAAGGATCTTACAGAACTTATTGGAACAAGCATCGACTGTAGTTTTAGAGTTGTCCAAATCGAGGAGAACCTATCGTTCGCATCTTTATTAGATCTCATTTACACCAGATATGGTCTTAGTACAGATACAATAAATTTTGTTTTACAGTACAATTCCAAAAGGAAGTTCGACCATGCAGAGTCTATCATTTTCCTGCATGATGATGACGTTATTGTGGAATTTTTAAGCCAACGTGAGAACGAGAATTCAACGAGACACACCTTGGAATTTGTTTTGTGTCCCGAGTGAGTGGCAAAATGCGCGCCTGAGACCCTGAACCAAGATGACACGCAGGCTTGCTCCAGGGGTTATGCCGAGACATGAGTCCATGACATTCGATGTGGCAACACATGTGATCAATGCTAACGGACTAGTTACACGCAACCTCAACGTCAACGAGATAGAAGTCATGATGAACATTCAGGCCAAGTCACCTTTTATTGATGCATTTACAGCAACAAATGGATCCGACATGGAATCACACAGTCTTAACTCGTCGGCGTCGGACTACGAAAGGGTGCATGAGGAGGAAGCATGTCGTGGCATACATCTCCATGTCATTCTCATAAATACACTTTTTCCTCCTCCAAATGTACATGGCAAGAAGAGAGGAAGGCCAATTTCTCTACATTCTACAACGGAAGGCGAAGCAAGAATGAAATGAAAGAATTGCTGCCAGAAATGTAGTGTCCTTGAACATTATGCGAAGAAATGCAGCATGGGACGTGTTGATAAAGAAAACAAAACAACAAGTTGATGGCGGGAGTGAGGGCAGCAGCCTGCTGTTCGTATCGTACTCTTTCTAATTTTTCATTTGCTGAACATTTGATTGGGACTTGAGAATAAGGATTCAGTTTTATTCATTTCATCCATGTAGTTGT
>JAOYMZ010036582.1:0-15797 GCA_025802335.1 Pinguicula primuliflora | reverse complement strand
GTTTGAGGCGCGTGAGATTGAATCGCCGACCGGTTTCACATAAAAGGACAAAAGTGCCCCTGAAAAGGGGCAAAATGTAAGGGCAAACTTGGTAACCGGGTTGCCGTTTCATGCGGGAAATGAAGGGATGCAGTGTCGTTTTACTTCCTTCGTTTAATAATCATAGATTTGAAACAAGATTTTAAATTTACTGGTACCAGTAACTAGAAGACATTGGCCAGTCCATGTATGGTCAGGGTTGCCCAATACCTTTTTTTTTATAAGTAAATGACTTCATTTCCCAAAAAAAACTGTACAGAATATTTACATAGTATTTACAAGATTATCAGTCTGACAGCTTAGAGATACTTCATGACGGTATAAAAATTGCAGTTGGTTTTGTCATCCATTCCACAATTGTATGGCCTATTGGAATGATGCCATGAGCCTCAAGCCAATACCATGTATTGACATTTACTATTTCTATCACGTCGTTCATGTCTTCCTCGTCGAACCAAACACAGTTACCTTCTTTCCAAAGATACCATACCGTGCCCAGCCATATCATCTGGCTGATCTGTCTCCATATCCTTCTTGTGAAGGCTCTGACGAATTGCTTTAGATGTTGTTCCACCAGTGAAGGAGGTATATCCAGAGTGCTTGTCCATTGCGATATTTCTTGCCAGATTTCTGCGGCATGAACGCATTGGCCGAATAATTGGATCATACTCGAACAACCTATTTACCAAAACCAATACATTACAGAAGAGATGTTAACTCCCTTGTAAACAGCTCAAGGGATGCATGATCCATTCCCCAATTCCATAGCAGAACAAGGTCTTGATTTGCTTTGGCCCACTGCCATGCTTGGACCTGCATTTTCTTCAGTAATTCTACGGGAGATATCACAGCGTTGCTGAAATGTGGGGCATTTCTAACTCCCCACAGTATCCAAACAAAAACAGACCAGAACGTCTTCTAGTTATCACAATCAATGCTCGCAGGTTTCATCAACATATATATGCCAAGGTCCAGGGATGCAGCGATTTTTACCTGGAGCCAATTCATGAGAAGAGTCCACAAAGGCACCAAGATCCGAATAATGGGCCGGGCCAGTCTTCTTAACATGGTATCGGAGCAGGAACGATCCTGCGTTTATATGGTGTGGGTGTTCAAGTCCGACAGGACTTGTCGAGTCGGACTTGAGGGGGAGTGTTGAAACTGTCTCACACCGATTGTGGAATTAAGAATAATGAGGTTTAAATAGGAATGTGGATTAAAATCAAATCACATTGGGCTTAAGGTTTTAATGGTGACACTCACATTCCTACCAACTTAACCCTCACACGCACACCTGCATACACGAGACCCAGGTGTTCCTGGGCTCGATTTATTCAAAGTCCGTTGATCCGAGTGTAATGGGCCAGGCTGGCCGTTGACTCGTGTTTAGAGCCGACCCAATTTATATAAAAATTTATCAACAAGTCTGTGCTGAAGTATATATAGTATTTTATAGTTTTGATAGATACGTCTTTTATTTGCAAGCATAAAACTTGGGTGAGACGTCAACCTTTTCTCCTTTCTTATCGAAACAAAATACGAGGAACTGGTCCCTGTGGTCTACTCAATCCCAATAAGCTTTTGAACTGTTCCATGAAGCCGAAACACAATCCATACATATATTTAGATAGAGATAGAGTTGTATAGACAGAAAGAAAAGGCTATTTATATACAAAAGGATTGTAGATCATCTTTCCTTTTTCGCCACAAACGAAACTAAGTAACATGCATTAATAGTTTCTTTATTGAATGGAATTGAGATGAAAATATATGAATCCTATAGCTTCATTTAATTAAATGGAGGGAGCTTTAAATATATGATATGAAAGGCAAAAGATATCTAAGTTAAGTTGCAAACTTTTTTTTGATGGGTAATGTGGCTGAGGGGATTTGAAGCCATGACCTGTGAGTGCAATTGTCACTCCCATAATCATGAAGCCAACCCCTCTTTGACAGTTCAAGTTGCAAACTAAACTATTTCAAATAGATTCACTAATGTATGGGACAATGTTCTAAAAAACGTTGGTGATCCATGAATAGTGAGGGATCGTCCAACGCATGGACCGCATATGCACTAGTATAAGTGGCTCATGCCGGCGATTAGCCATCATTTGAGCAAGGCTAGGGGACATGACCCAATGCCTAGAACCTAGATAGCCTATACCACAACCTATAAAAAAAAGAAGAAAACTTTTTCTCATGTTATATTCCTTCTGGCTTTCAAGGGTTAACTTGACATTCAAGTGTTGAGTTAAGACCTCCATTCCGGTTCCTTCTCCCTCTCTCCCTCTCTTTTATACAGAGCATTAGCAGCATTTGTTCTTGAATCTCTGCAGGTATTCTCCATAAACAGTGGAGAAATAAATAGAGAAAATAAAGAATGAATACACACGAACCCCCCATGTGTGTACAAGGAGACTCAGGACTACTCACAACTGACCCAAAGCCAAGACTCAGATGGACCGTAGAGCTACACGAACGATTCGTAGATGCCGTCACTCAGCTAGGAGGACCAAACAGTACGATAAAAGATAGATACATAGATAGATAGACAGATAGACACACTTACAAATGATTCTGGTGGCCATCTGATATCATTTTTTTTGTGTCTGTTTCTATTTTTAGAGGCTACTCCAAAGACCATCATGAGAGTTATGGGGATGAAGGGTCTGACGCTTTACCATCTCAAGAGCCATCTGCAGGTTTTGATCTCAAGAATATATTCAGTATTTCCTTTCATAAAAGGATCTTGTTTTCTTCATTTTTTTTCAGCTTACTTCCTCTTGATTTTCCCGTTTTTTCTGTGATCATATCAGAATGAGTGTTTATGTGTATATGACTGTTGAATTCATTTTTCTTCTTGAAGAAATTTAGGCTGGGAAAACAGCCTTACAAGGACTTTGATGATCACTCCATAAAAGATGGTGAGATTTTCAATATTTATACAACTAAATATAGTGTTCTAGAAGGCGTTGCCCGGGAACGCCCAATGCACAGGAGCCCGTATAACCGGTCTAAAGCGGGTGCTTAGCCGGTATTTAGTCACGGCCCATTGCGACCGTCCACGGCCGCCATCTTCCAAATGAGACTAATGGAATCAAACCTATATCTTTGCTATCTAAACTGCAAATAATATTGCAGCTTCTTCTTCTCTTGAGCTTCAACGAAATATGGCATCATCGTCCAGAATGGCAGGCCGAAGTATGAACGAGTAAGACAAGTTTTCCTATATTTTTGGCCAATTTTTTTATGATTTCGTGGCTATAGGGATGTTTATCATTAAAGTTTTTTTTGGGGTTAAACAAAAATTTTATTAACAAAAAATTATCGCATGTACACTGTACAAGCCTACGGAGCCAAATTTTAAAAAAAAAATAAATAAAACCATCCTTTTATTTCGGACGGTGTTATGCGGTAATGAATTGGGAGCTACTATCGAGCCCGTAATGTTCGTATAAAAAAATTGAGAACGAATACCTAAAGTGCTCTAGGGCCCCATTTATTACATGCCTTACATATTAGTCGAATAGATAACCTTAAGTGTCCTACTAATATATATAACCTGCAGAACACGTAAGTGTTAAGGCAAAACAATTTTTGTACCTGTATTTCAAAGATTGGGCAGTTTGTATGCAAAGGCACATTGCAACTCATTCCTCTCCCTGATTCATGTTGCCAATGTTTATGTCCGATCATGAATGTGCTTCAGAGAGTCGCTCTTGATCTCGTATGTTGACAGTTTTGATATTCTGTGGAAGATTTTCCTGTGTGAAGGCACAGCTTCTGCGAACTGCTCCCCATTTTGCCAACTCTAAAGTAGCTCTATTTCATTGTTTCCTGAACACACTAGGAGCTGCTAGTACAAGGTTATTTAACAGGAGTCTAATACTTGTTACCTAAGGTGAAATTCTCCAGTTTGGCACTTCCTCTTGCCGGATATTTTTCTTGATCTAATGGAGTTGTATCTCTTGTTCTAGCATGGACCTTTGCTCCAATGGAAGACTCTTAATCTAGTCCAGTGAATTTAGAATAGCGTCTGTGCAAGATTGAAAAGTTGAGGAGCTTTGTAACCTCCAAGAGCAGGCCAGTAGAACCTGTCTTTGTCTATTTCTTACCAGCATACCTCCTCCAGCGATACCTGTAGATAAAGAATATACCAAACCTATGTTTTGCTTCAGTAAGCCCATCTCCAGCGGCGTCCAGGTGTTACAAGTATGGCTTATCTAACTTGTTCTTGGAAGCAAGCTGATATTTAACCTACTCAGCAATAGATTTTCAGAAGCTGATTTAGGTGAGTTGATTTTAGCAATGGAGATGAGCTCCTTCAGCTGATCTTCAATGCTTCTAATGGCAGATTGCTTAGAGACTTTGATATCCTCCCAGATACTAGAGCATCGTTGTTTCCAAATTACCCAACAAATTATTGCTTTCAGCATTTTCATTATCAGATTTTTCTCCTTGCCTCCTTGGTGACTAGACCAACCCTGTTGTCTTGAATCTATTGTATTATGTCCCACATATATGTCTAGAAGTCCTTCAAAATGTGACCAAATTCCAAGTGCTAATTCTCCTTCAAAGAACAAATTATTAGAGGATTCCTCCTTTGGAAGCTGAGTGCAGCAATGGCATTTAGAGACTAAAGTTACTCCTTTTTTCTATATGTTTGCATCCACTGCCACGATATTATGTACTATTTTCAAGCAAAGAAAGTTTATTTTCATTGGAATGAATGGATGCCAGCATGCCATATACTTTTTTTGCTTCTGACCTTTGTATCTCACCAAACTCCAGGCAGATTTAACAGAGAAAACTCCCTTAGGGTCAGGCTGCCAGATCATTTTATCATGTGAGGACAGTTCTGTGTTTTGAATTAGGGTTCTTAGCTGCTGATTGTGTGGTATCAACTCTTGAAGTGCCTGAATGGACCAACCTGTATCCTGTTTTATCTGCATGACTAGCGTGTCTTCATGTCTAACAGTTGCAGCATTACTTAGAATGAAATCTCCAACCCATTTTTCCCACCATACACTGATATTCCCTTCACCTACTCTCCAGAGGATATTGTAGATCATAATTCTATTGATAGAGCGTATTCTTTTCCATACAACAGAATCTGATGGCTTAATTTGGACATTGGCAAATGTATGATCCTTGCAGTATTTGTCTTTCATAAAAACCGCCCAGAGTGAAGTTCCAGAACGACATGTCCACAAGATCTTTGCACTGAATGCTGCTATCTGATCTTCCATACTCCTGATACCTAAACCTCCTTCATCAGTAGGCAAACACAATTCTTTCAAGTTCTTCCAGTGTAATTAGTTCTTTCCATCCTTTGAACCCCAAAGGAAATTCGCAAATATTTCCTCAATCCTTCTACAAATACTTTTCCCTAGGGCCAAAGTCATCAGAAGATAGACCGGCATACTTAAGAGGACATGTCTTAGTAAGATTATTTTCCCTCCTGGTGATAGATAGGTTGCTGCCCATCCCTCCAATTTTCCACGAATCTTAGTAATGAGGGTATTGAAGATATGAGAGGGTTGTCTTCCTGTATATATTGGGCACCCC
This sequence comes from Pinguicula primuliflora, assembly GCA_025802335.1. Lineage (NCBI taxonomy): Eukaryota > Viridiplantae > Streptophyta > Magnoliopsida > Lamiales > Lentibulariaceae > Pinguicula > Pinguicula primuliflora. The sequence continues at coordinate 10,190 of JAOYMZ010036582.1, read as the reverse complement.
AGATAAGTGAAAGGCAGATGTCCTCTGCCAAAGCCCAGAAGCTGTGATATATCCTGAATTTTATTGACTGTGACTCTGCTGGAAATGTAGTATTCACTGTTCTGCTGATTTACCAATTGACCAGAGCAGTTCATGTATCGCACTAAGATGTTCTTTAGACTATCTATAGCTCTTCTAGTGCCTTTGGAAAATAACAAAAGATCATCTGCGTATGCCAGATGTGAGAGAGGCTGGCAACCTCGAGGAACCTTGAAAGCATATCCAGGATGCCTCTCAATGAGGTTGTTCAGAGATCTACTAAGTACCTCGGCCGAGATTCGAAAGAGAGTTGGAGATATTGGATCTCCTTGTCTAAGACCTCTTGAGGTTTTAAAGTAAGCATGCACCTGCCCATTTATTATCACATAAAAACTACAAGACGAGATGACTCTCCATATCCTATCTATGAATGATTCAGCAAAACCAAAATGCCTTAGTACTTTTATTAGGAACTGCCAAGATACTCTATCAAACTCCTTAGCCATATATAGTTTTATTGCCAGATTATATTCTTCATGCTTTTTATTTAGAAAGTGTAACATTTCTTGTGCTAGTAATATATTATCCGATATAACTCTTCCCTTAACAAATCCACTTTGATTGGGAGAAATTATTTTAGGGAGTACTTCTTTTAATCTAGATGTCAGTATTTTGGAGATAATTTTCCCAAAAAAGTTACATAGACTTATAGGTCTATAATCTGAACATGAAGTCGGATTCTGTGTTTTTGGTATCAAACAAATGAGGGTGCTAGTGAAAGAAGGAGGTAATTTTCCTCCTGCAAAGAAGAAGGTAACAGATTCAAACAGTTCAGTTTTCACAATATCCCAACAGTTTGTGAAGAAATGTCCAGTATAACCATCAACTCCTGGAGAACTATCACTAGACATGGAAAAACAGTTTCTTTAATTTCTTCCAATGAAGGCCAGTCAGTTAACATTGAATTTATATCTGCTGTGACCAGTGATGGAATATTAGAGAGCAGCTCAGGATCGTCAGTGATATGTGAAGCAGTAAGTTGTTCATGAAAAAAAGGAAGTAATTTCATTTGGTATCTCAGATTCAGACAATGTAACACCAGCAGAATTCTGAATAGAGGAAATGTAAGATTTGCTCCTTTTTATTTGAACTAGCTTATGAAAAAAGGTCTTATTTTTATCACCTGATTCTAGCCATTTAACTCTAGATTTCTGCCTCCAATAAATCTCTTCTGCTCTTAGAGCTCTATTTAAGTTATATTTCCCTACTTCTAGATTTAAGCTATCTATTTCTAGATTTGATTGTTCATATTTTAATTCCAGGGATTTAATAGATTCTTCAGCTTTTTCTATGTTCACAAAGACATTGCCATATGTACTTTTATTCCAATCTTTAAGAGTTTGCCTAAGACATTTTAGTTTTAGGCCAAATCTTACTGCCGGATTGGATACATCGATAGGTTGTGACCATGAATTCATAACAGTGTTAAGAAAGTCAGGGTGTTCTAATCAAAACTCTTGAAATATAAATCTAGCAGGATGAGTAGGCACAGCATGGATAATGCCAATAAGTAGAGGAGCATGATCAGAGCAGACACGAGCAAAGTGTTCTATTTTGACATTAGGTCCATTTATCATCCAACTTTCAGATATAAATATCCTATCCAATCTCATAGAAATTTTATGCCTTCCTCTTCTATTATTACACCATGTAAAAGGAGAATCAAAGAAGGGAGGTTCTGTGAGACTGCAATCATTCACAGCCTCATAGAAGTCCATAGAACTGCCAGTGTGAACCAGGACTCCCCTCTCTTTTTCTTCCTGTGACATGACCACATTGAAATCGCCCCCAACAAGCAGAGGAGAAGAAATAGTAGAACAAGTAATTCTCATGTCATGCCATAATATTTTTCTCTCTACGTGAGCATTTAGCATATATGCAAGCCATATTGCAAGTGTAATTAGTTTTTATTGAGTACCTGTATTATCATCATCTGATCGGAATAAAAAATAACAGAGCAGTCTAAATGATTTTTCCACAGAAACCATATGCAACTCTTGACGTTAGATATACTTTTGTGCATACCTATTTGTTTTGTGACTCTTTTAATTTTTTCTTTCGGAAATTTTGGCGCTGACAATGCAACTAGATCCAGGTTATGCAATGTGATGAAATTCTTTTACCTTGTTCTAGATGGAATATTTGTTATACCCCTGATGTTCCAGAAAATCATTTTCGTCATTACTTACCCTTCTTGGATCTGGTTTTATACCCCTTAGGGGTTTGATTTGTTGTTTTGTTAAGGTTAGAAGAATTAGAGCTCCCTGATTTTGTCTCACTGTCCTCAACCTTTTTGGCATTTGAACCTTCTGGAACAGAAAGTGAAGAGGAGGTGTCCTCTGTCTGGGAGGGATCCTCCTCCTGCCAAAGCAAATTTGGAATAGGTTCTATAGTTTTTGAAGTGCCTTCCACATCTAGACCAATAGAAGTTGTAGGTAGAAACGAACTTAAAGGGAGCAGATTGACATAGACATCAAAATTATCGTTGATGGAATTAGTATCAGCAGAGTTATGAATTAAAGCATTTTCTGCCAAAGTACTGGTGCTTTTATATAAAAAAGTTTCAGGAGGTTTCTCATAATTATTCATGCCAGTGCCTACTGTTTTAGTTGCTGATGTGGATGGTTTCTCAGACTGTGTGTCTATTTGATCAAAAGGAACTTTTATAGTGTCTATAGGGGTATTCTGAGGTGAAATTGACTCTGTACTATTCTCCTTGTTTGAGGTTTGATTACATGCATTGTTATCCGAGGGATCATTTGTACCATGCAAAGGGATGTCATTACTATTAAAAGTTATGCATGTATTAACTACCATACGATTTACTTCTATAATTGGTGTAAGAGATGAAACAGCAGTAACAATCATTTTAGAAGAGTTTTCTTTAGGTAACAGATCATAATTAAAAGCATTAGGAACCTTAATCCTTTTGTCACTACCATTAGCATTGTGATCTAAATGTCCTATATCCTCTCCCTGATATTTAGATACAGTTTTATCAGTAGGATTTGTTTTATTAAAGTTTTCGTGGTCTACTAAACTATGATCTTTAGCACTATTTGATCCTATGTCCGAAGGTATAAAAATAGGAGCTTCTATGTTTAGACCCAGGCTAGATTTATTTGTGATTGGTTGGTTACCATTTCCTTGACTTAGCTCTTTTTCTACACTTTTCTGAGGCAGACTATCTATATCAATATTGTTATGCTTAGCTTGAGTTTCTTTAGGTTTATCAGCTAAGATGTCCATGGTTTTTTAAGCAATCAGACTATCATCCGCCTTTCTACTTGGTTCAGCTTCTTCTGCTAAGTCAGATAGAACATTGAAGGGATTAGAAGACTCATCTTTGTCCAATGCCATTTGATCTTTCGAAGATTCACCTACATGCTTATCCTTGTCGATAAGTTTTCCAGTTTTCCTATAGATCTTTGTTGGGCCCTTGTTTGCTTGATTCCAATTAGAAGAATTTCCTTTAGGGTTGTTAGATTGAGAATTACCCTGCTTGGGTTGACCTTGCATCGCTGTAGCATTTTGTGGCTTGTCTGCTTTATCTTCTACTGTTAGTTCGGGATGAAGAATTTTGCAGGATTCCTCTCTATGACCTTGTCTATGACAGTGAGTACAGTACTGTGGAACCTTCTCATAAACTATGTGCTGCCAGAAACCAGGTTGGTCAGTAGGGAGAATCCATATTCTATTTGTGAGGGGTTTCAGTAGATCGATTTCAATACAAGATCTCACCGCACTCAGACGATTAAGAACAACGGTAGATTGATCAACCATTATTGGCACACCTATGTATCCAGAAATTTCATACAGGAAATCTGGTCTGAAATACCTAACTGGCAAGTGGGGAAAAGAGATCCAGACCGACGCATAATGTAAGTCCGCATCAGCTCTGAAGTCCGGCGACCATTGGAAAATACGCATTTCAAAACAGTTAATCGACCAGTTCTCTCTCAGCCATATTCGATGATGGCCGTCTTCATGCTCAAATCTTAGGAGGATATGTTTTTGATCGATTAGCCCTGCAGTGAACACTAATTTAGGCCCTAAACCAGTGATAGCTTTACGGATTGCGAGCATAGAGGGATGACCTAGAGGAAATTTCGCAATGAGAGCTCACTCGAACGCGGCATTGAGGGAGGGTTTTTTTTTCTGGAGTGAGACAAATAGCAGGCTCACCCTTCCATGACCAAGGTAGATCTCGTTTTTGAATTCTGATTTCAAATTCTGAGCAATGTTTGGGTTTGAGAAGAGAGGCGAAGGTTTTTTCCACTCGATTTGGAGGATTATTTACAGAAAGAGGCGGAAAAGCCTCGCTTTCGACGGCAGCCATTGCTGGCACCGCCTCGGCGGGGGAACGAAAATGTAAGATGGCCGCAGGAGGTTAACGAAGGAAGCTACGACGGCGGCAATTTACAACGGTCATAAATGTTTCCAATGGCCAATTGTGTACGGAGAGAAAATTATAGAGAGAGAAATTCTAGAGGGATGTTGATCTGTTGCCCAACCGAGCCAAGTTTTTTCATTTTGTAAAATTATGTAAGTTTAACTTTACTGTTTATCACATCAGTAAAGTTAAACTTATATAATTGTTTCATATATAATTATATATTACTAATAGAATATTGATACATGGTAAGATGTGAGATTCAATCACATCTAACATAAATGTATTAAATTTAAGATCCGATTATAATAACAAATGTTAAAATGTCATTGGCGATAAATAATGATGTATGAAATAAGTGTATTATTACTCAGATATTTATTTCTAATGATGTGTTGTTCACCCACAAAAAAAAACTAAATTCAAAGTTGTGAATTTTTATTTTAATTTTTGGTGAAATTCTTTTTAGAACTGATTTGATCAATGGCAGTAATGTTCACATCACTGATGCAATTAGGATGCAAATAGAAGTCAACAGAAGACTCCACGAACAATTAGAGGTACTTAATAACTTTAATATATATTTTGAAAGTTAGTAAAAATGTAAAATATAAATTGTCTTTACTCTTTAGGTCCAAAGGCATCTCCAGCTCAGAATCGAAGCACAGGGCAAGTACATGCAAACCATCCTCGAAAAAGCTTGTCAAACACTCGTTGGTGAGCACATGGCAGCTGCAGCCACTTCCGGCAGCTACAACAAGGCGGCAATGGGCGGCGAGATTCCCGCGATGAAAGATTTCAATCTAGCCATGAATTATCCTACCCTTCAGGATCTCAACATGTACGGATCATCGGAACAATTGGACCAACTCCACCATCACCAGAGCATTGAAAGATCATCAATGGATGCTTTCTTACCCGGAAACCAAAACTTCATTAGCAAAAAGTGGCCAAATCCTTACAACAAAAGCAGCGACCATGGAACGGGAAAAAGGCCAGTAATCTGGGCTGACGATTTAAGGTTGTGTGGAATTTAGAGTGGATGGACTTTGCCTATTTTTGTGGAATTTTTTATATGAGAACAACACACATTGACTATGTTTGAGATGACAGTCGTCTAGATGCTGCGCGATCGCACTCCGCCCTACCTAAATATAGCTTAAGCACATGCTTAACCTACTTATGCGATCGCCTATATTGCCTAGGTACTGTTTGAAGACGCGTAATTTAAGGTTCGGCATAGCCTACGTCCACGGAAGATGAAGAACTCTTAGGTTGTTTTTGTATTCCTTTTTTCTCATCTTTTACATCACATAATACAAGCATATATATAGGAGTCCACACACCCTTAACTAGGGTAAATCCCGAGATTAATGGAAAGATAATACCGGGAAATCTTTCCCTCCTTATCTCTTTCTAACACTCCCCCTCAAGTTGGGTACTGGGATACCCAATGCCCAAGTTGTAAAGTACATCGTGGAATGATCGCCCTACAATCGCCTTGGTAAGAATATCTGCCAACTAGTCCTCTGATCTCACATGGGGTAGTGTAATAGTCTGATCTTCCAACTTCTCCTTAATGAAATGGCGATCTATCTCCACGTGTTTAGTCCGATCATGTTGGAGTGGGTTCTCTGTTATTTGGACAGCCGCCCGGTTATCACACCTCAACTGACACGGCTGGCTCGGAGGAAAACTTATTTCACTCATCAACTTTCTTAATCACAATATTTAGGCTCCACCTTTGGTTATACCTCGGAATTCTGCCTCTGCACTCGAAAGGGCAACCACCTTCTGCTTTTTACTCCTCCATGTCACCAAGTTTCCCCCAATAAATGTGAAGTACCCTGCAGTGGACTTCCGATCCACGAGATTTCCGGCCCAGTCTGCATCAGTATAAGCTTCCATTCTTAGATGACCATTCTTCCGGAAAAGTACCTCTGTGTCAGGCGTACCCTTCAAATATCTCACAATCCTCAATACCGCCTCCATATGCTCCCTTTTCGACTTGTGCATGAACTGACTCACCACTCCTATAGCGTAAGCAATATCTGGTCTCGTGTGGGAAAGGTAGATGAGTTTCCCCACTAGGTGCTGGTATCGATCTCTGTCCGCCCCTTCAGATTTTCAAGTTCTCGAAGTCCATGATTTTGCACCATAGGTGGGTCTACTGGTTTGCACTCTAGTAGTCTGGTCTCAGCCAAGAGGTCCAATATGTACTTCCTCTGTGATATGTGGATGCCCAGCTTTGACCGCATTACCTTTATTCCAAGGAAATATTTCAACTACCCCAAATCTTTCATTTCAAATTCTCGGGAAAAACTCTTCTTTAATCTGGCAATCTCTTCATCATCACTCCCTATAATAATCATATTGTCGACGTAGATAATGAGATACGTCACCGCTCGACTCCCTCTCTTGACGAACAATGTATGATCTGAGTTACTCTGCACATACCCATATCTCTTCATTGCTAGAGTAAATCTCCCGAACCAGGCTCGTGGGGACTGCTTCAAACCATATAAGGCATTCTTCAACCTACACGTTTCCCCCTGCTTAAAATCCTGAGAAAAAACTGGCGATCCTTACATATACTCTTCCAGGTCTCCGTGCAAGAATGCATTCTTCACATCCATCTGATACAAGGGCCAATCCATGTTTGCAGCAACTGAGAACAACACGCGTATAGTATCCATCTTAGCAACAGGGGAAAAAGTCTCCGCATAGTCCACCCCGTAAGTTTGGGTATAACCTTTAGCCACCAATCTTGCTTTGTAGCGCTCAATAGTGCTGTCCGACTTTCTTTTAATTGTATACACCCATTTACACCCAACTGGTCGCTTTCCTGGAGGTAATCTACACTTCTCTCATGTATGACTCTTTTCTTGTGCTCTCATCTTAGTTTCCATAGCTTCCTTCCATTCCGGCACACACACAGCTTCCTGAACAGTTCGTGGAATTACTTCCTGATATAAAGAGGTCATGAATGCTCTTGCTCTTGCAGACTCTCTCCCCATGAGTAAATTCACGATAGGATATCGTTGTGAACCAGCTATATGCTTAGGAGAGAACCTCTCCGGGCTGGTATACCACGAGTACACCGAGGAGGTAGTACCCTGGTGAGGCCTGCAGGCTCAATATGCTCGATATCTGGAGATGGAGAATCAATATGCTGCACAGGCAAAGACAATACAATATCCGGTGAATCAGGAACCACACTATCAGGAATAAGAGATATAGGACTAACCTCGATATCCGGAGATGGAGAATCATTTGGAGCGAGCGGTGGCACGGGAGTCTGGTCAGGTGGGGGCACACACACTGGTCGAGAAATCCAATCGAGGGTCTCATACGTAGTCTCCCCCTGAGCACGAGACTGAGTTGCCGGATAGAAGAATTCAGTTTCCACAAAGTCACAGTGAAGGGTAGTGAACAACTGTCCCGTCACGAGTTCATAACACCGATAACCCTTCTGATTAACACCATACCCCACAAAGACACACTTCACTACACAGGCATCAAATTTAGTACGGGAACTCTTAGGTACATGCACATAGACAGAGCATCCAAAGACTCGATGAAAGATAGTAAGATATGACGTTTCCTGAGTATAAAAAGAAAGAATCTGTAACGATGTTTTGAGCTTTAAAATTTTTGTGGGCAAACGATTTACCAAGTATGTAGCTGTCGACAGGGCCTCGGGCCAAAACGTACTAGGAACTCGAGACTCAAGCATTAGAGACCTAGTGATTTCTAATAAAATCCGATTTTTCCGTTTAGCTACGTCGTTCTGTTCAGGGGTATACGGACACATAGTCTGGTGAATTAACCCATTATCAACAAAAAACTGAGTCGTAGACGAATTAAGAAACTCCCCCCCATTGTCAGTACAGAAAATATTCGTAGCACCCCCAAACTGAGTTTGAATCATTTTGATAAAATGAATAAATTTCTCAAAAACATCGGATTTTTGCTTCAAGAAGTAGACCCAACACATGCGCGTGCAATCATCAACAAACAACAAAAATTAGCATAATCCATTTCCACCAATAACCGGGGCCGGGCCCCAAATATCAGAATGTATAAGTTCAAATGGAACGTCAGAACGAGACATGCTCTTAGGAAAGGAACTACGATGTGCCTTAGCACGAACACACGAATCACAAGAAATCGGAAAACATGATAATCTCGGAAATAACATTTTAAGATAACCGTCGGAAGGATGACCTAAACGACGATGCCATAGCCATCCACTACGATCAGTTCCTTTAGCAACGAAAGTCCTGCCAGAGGTAACAACCTCATCCACATAATAAAGCCCAGCCCGTTCAGTGCCACGCCCAATGATCTCCTTCGTCCGGATATCCTGCAAAACATAAAATGATGGATACATGAGCACAATGCAGTTCAACTCCTTGGTAACATGGCTGATAGAGAGTAACTTATGAGAAAGTGCCGGAACAAGAAGATAATTAGATAATCGTAGGGAGGGGTTAATCTCAATTGAACCCGCCCCTTTTATAGGTAATTGCTCTCCATTCGCTGTCTGAATAATCCTCTTTCGTGGTACCTGAGACTTAATAATATCCGAGGCATCATAAGTTATTGTATCTGTTGCTCCACAATCATAAATCCAGTCAGAAGATTTAATAGAACTCGAGTTAAGAAAGCATAATTAACATCATCATCATAATTACCAAAACAACCATTTGCAAAATATCTGGGCCAGTGGGTGTTGGGCCTGTCGACAGCCCCATTGGAGCCATTTTTCTCATCCAACTCGGCCCAGAATTGGGCCCAACCCGCAGCGACTTAGGGCCCAACCGTAAACACTTATACTCTGAAGAAAAAATCTCACCTGGGTCACTATGACGGGTATGTGAGGATCCAGAAGCATCGGTGCTATTCTCAAATCGTGCGTCTCCTTCAGATCTGGATTTCTCCTCACGACCAAATCGCCCGGACGAGTTGTCGCAGCGGCTCACAGTGGTTTCTCACCTTCCCACTGCCGCAGCTGCGTAACCGTCATCCTCAAATTCGTCCGCACAACCTTCACCAATGGCAACCATTCCTCTACGGTTCTAGTTGCTTGGTGGACGGCGCCCTCGCCCTCATCTTCTCTGTGCACTTCCGCTGCCCCGGCGGTAGCAGTCCCACCGGATGTGTCCTTGTATCCCACAATTATTGCAAAATTGGGTGTCCCGCAGCCTGTACGAAAAAGTGGAGCCACTGTGGTCCTGTTCAGTCTGGCGATCGTTCGGTGGTGGCGAAGGGTTGCGCGAGGCGGTGGCCGACGATTGTCGCGTTGTCTCTTGGCTGTACCTTTTGGGCCCGTTTCCTCCATTGCTCTGGGCTGACCCGCTTGCTCCGTAGTGGGCTGCCCCAGTCTCATGGGTCGGCCCAACAGCCAAGATTGGGTCAGGTGACCCGACTTCATGACCAGCACCCGTACTTGGCCCGGTCTGCGTGATGAGACCCGATCCGAGACCCGACCCACTAGGGTTTTGGTCTGATCCGATTTTTTGATTCTCCGGCCCAAGTATGTTTCGTCGTGCCGCCTCTCGCCGGACATGGCATATGCCTCATCCATATCGGGTAATTTCTTTTCCTTCAAAATTTCGCGAACAATTACATCAAATTTGTTATCCAATCCTGCCAAGAATTTGAATAACCTGTGCTCTTCTTGTAGTTTGTTGAATTGGATTATATCATCAGGGTC